>JAJALE010000884.1:396959-642509 GCA_022627125.1 Fusarium chuoi | reverse complement strand
CCCCCCCCCCCCCAACCAGTTGACAAGTCTGGGGAGGGAGCTGCGAAGAAAGTGAAGACCACGAAGATCAAGACTGTGGAGTACCAAGGCGGAGTCTAAAGGGGAAAAGTCTCTAGCCGCAACGTCCACTCGCCTTAGTGAGTCGGATAGAATGGCTCTCACTGCTGCCAAGCGAGCTATGTTCGCTGTTTTCTCGTCCAAGGGCAACGGTGACCGCCCTTAACTCCCTGCGTGACTTAATCCAAGAGTGCCCTGGCGAAGATATCGTCAACATCATCACCAGCGGGACCTTCTACATGGCAGTGTTGTATGATAGTACCAGTCCTGCCGTGGCCATTCCAGACTCAGTGGCCTCTCGGGATGAGGAGGTTCCCGAGTCTTCTACACAAAAGCACATCCTGAACCACGATGATGGATATTCGGAACATTGACCAGTTCAGAAAACACAGTGGAAACGTCTCACCAACTGTTGAGTGTTTGCTCGAGAAACATGTGTTATTCATTGTACCTTGTCAGTTGTCTCCTTCCATGAGTATCGCAAAAGTCCACACTGGACTGGTGATCAAGAAGCCACGGTCATTGTTCGGGCCAAATGGCGAAGCTCGGTGAACAAACATCACGGTGTTTTGCCCAGGGGTCATGAAGCAAGAATCATGCGTGACGACGAGCAAAGCACAAGGTGCACCAACTTCACGCATCTAGATAACACCGATCTGTCTGTTACGACAGAGAGGTGTCCACGATGCAGGTGTAGCCTAACGCTAGAGGTTATGGCACGCCACGTTGCTACGTGTAAAGGTTGTCACATGGCCTGCGTAAAAGCAAAGATTCCTTGTGTTTGTATCACGTCACCGAGATGCCAGCACTTCAGAGAGGCGGACTTGCAACTGAAACTTGTCCTATGGTCATAATCATCACCTGAGTAGCATTAATGGACAGATATCAACCTTTTCAAGCAAGCGCAAACACCTCCACAACGTCTTTACCCTTTCTCTACTACTCGAACTATGGAAAATGATTCATAATTGCGATTTCTGGTGCCATCTGTGGAATCTAACCACCATATAATTTATATATGTCGGAGACACTGTTCACACCAAAGCTTCACCTGTCCGGCTTCAAGCAAGAGGCTTTTCTAAAGCCGAACTGGGATAGGCCCAAAGTGGTAATATCAGGCTTAAAGCAAGCTCGCTGTGCACAAAGTCAAGAGCCATCTCTGTCGTCGATTCAGAGAGCTCTACGACGCAGAAGTGGTGGTCTGCGAGTCTTTGGACGAAGAATCTTACCGTATTCCTTGGGTGTCTGAAGTCTCCTCACCCCCTGGAGTGGGCAACGTTATCAGCAACATTTTCTCAGCATGACGCCAGATGAATACTGTCATATTCCAAAACTGCCAACGCCCGCCTCATCCTACCGACATCAAGTGCCGAGGTGTTGCAAAAGATCAAAAGGTCGAATCGCAAGATGGATCAAGCAAGTTTTTGCCGATCTAAACAGTGAGGCTGATTTACTGGAGGAGGTGATCAAGTCAACTAAGAAACAATACCAGATATTTCGAGGATCGCAATCGGAAGGAGTGAGAATCTATGAGGCAAAAGCCTTGGAGCACAACGTCTTGACTTTTTGACAGTACCATTTTGCTGATTGAGGTTTCTGTTCTGCACCCAATTACCCCAATCACGAACACAGGGAAACGACCAAATCAAGCATCTGTCCACTACTGCATTTCAGGATACGGGCTCTATTCTCAAGCCATGGACTCACCCTGCTTACTCAGACGAGCTGTCTCAACTGTCAACCTTTTGATTGTCTTTCAAAGATAATCAGCCCTGAGAGGAAGTACAAAGAGAACCCATTGTGAATTGTTGGACCTGACGATGGACATCACAGACAAACCCATACTTGATTCATCCTATCAAGTACTGTAGTTCCAAGTGAGCCATGGGAGCAAAGTCTTCTCAACTTTGCAATGAAGAACCCATCAGGGAAAAGGAACAACGGTTCCTCGGCGCCGAAATAGTCGTCCACGACATAGCGTGCTGCAGTACTGTTATATTGCTACAAGCCACAGCGCACCCAACAAAAGTCTTCAAGCCGTCTGGGAGGAATTGCCAGAAAGAACCCCAAAATAAGTACACCTTCGCTATCAAAGTCTTTGTAGCCATGTCAAATCACGATGCGGCCCAAATGAAGCCTGTTGAGCCAATTCCCACTGAAGCATCTTCAGCTGTACAGTTATCCATCCAGCGGTCCGCGACAGCGTCCCCAAAGCGAAACAGAAATCGGACGAGGAGAACTGCAAAGCCGAGAAAGCAGAGGCTGAAGATGGGGTCGAGAAATCTGTGGGAAAAGAACTAGCTCTCTAGACTGAAGTTGCGCTGATGACGGAGGGCATCGAGGGGGGAAGTCGTCGACCATCAAAACGACACTAACAATGAGGCGATCCTGAATGACGTTTCCCTACACTCATCAACCCGGCTTTTATCCTAAGGTTAAAGAGGAACCTGCTAGGGATCAAATTGGTGAATTGGATGAATTGGACAACGGCCACGGCTGTGAAATTGAGCTTGAAAGGGAAGACGCCAAGGAGAGTCAAAAAGGTTGAAACCTGGAGTGCAAGCGGGCCAAGTCCTTCATGGCTGGCTGGTCTCCTGCCTCTATCTACAGCAACTCCAAAAGACAACGCCGGCCCTACTTTGTGAGCGAAGGATTCAGACGACCATAAGGGCAGTCGAAGCAGAGAACTCGATATCAACCAGCAGCTCTCAAAGCGATCTTATCTATAATAACACCCAAATCTATCCGTCACACACAACTTACCGAACTAGCCTACGATATGAACTGGACGGTCAGTCTTGTGTCCCTCAAACCAAGAGACCAAGAGCTTTGAACCGAGAATAAAGAGAGGGACGCGATTGACGCGCAGGTAGCTGCCAATGACTCCATTCACAGAGATTCGATGTGCTCATACGAAAACGAGGTCACGATTATCCTGTGAAGAATTGGTCAACTGGTAAATGCGATCGCGCTGTCACCCATCTGCAGATCCTTGTCTCGGAGATTTCTTCTTTTCATACACGACCTTGTATCCTATCTGAAGTCGGTAACCACACGCCCTCACAGATATCATTGCTTCTATGGTCGATCAAGAGGATTTCGATACACGTCTACGTGAAATTTCAGAAGCCAAAGAATTCTGTCTCGACGAAAGGGATCATAAAGCGAACAATGCCCTCGCGTCCATCATGCCAGGTAGTGATATCACTACCTGGCATGATGGGATGCACACCAACGCAATTTAGCGAACGACCAAGAAGGCACTCAGGCCAAGGAACATGATCAAGCGCAGAAACATCGCCAGCCTGTCAGAGAGACAGAGACCGAGGCCGAAAAGCAACAGCGCACCCAGAAGAAAAGGGGAGTTTCATGGATAGAATGATTCAACAAGTCGGGTTTCTTTACAATTCTAAGCCCAACTCAAGCAGTAGTATCTGACTGCTGAGACAGAGAGAGGCAAGGAAGCAGAGAGAGATGTGAAAAAAAAAACCAAAAACGAAAAGGGGGGTTTTCGACTTTTGGATTCTAGCACGCTTAGTCTTTCGACGAAGCCTTCCATCATAGAGTCTCTCTCACGTCACAACCACCAATACGTCCGAACTCCAGAGCAAGTCCAGGCAGAGAAACAATACTTAGAATGGTCTAAGCAATGGAAAGATGCCCTTAATGTTTTGAGTACTGCTGAGATCTAGATGCGCAATGCAGAGGCCAGAATGGCGGCACTTGGGTTGGTCCCGGATGCACGTCACCGGTTCGACGACATTCCCATCTCAACTGCCATCGAAAGCTATCATATCTGGTTTGCTCCCTGGTCGAGATGAATTGAGACGCTGCTCGCCTCCTCCTGCATGAGGCGCAGATGACATATAGATCTATATTGCATTCGGATGTAGTGGTAGTCGCACGCCCTGCACCGAAATGAACGCCAAGATCGGCTGAGAAGACCAAATTCGACGACTTATACCCGGCGTCGGCTACCATGTTAAGGCCTTCAAATTTGTTGGAAATTCCAGTAACCTTAGTGCTATCTGGAGCGATGCCCTGACTAATCGGCACTTTGCCATTGTTTGTGGCTATACCCAAACACAACATTTCGTTGAGTGCCACGTCTCATGAGGCTGACAACCTCGACGAAGCGGGCGACGAAGATGGCGGCCTTGACCTGGAGGAACAGGATAATGCAGTCCATAGCTGAGCCTAGCTTGTTCTCCGTCCTATGTGCTGCAGGAAACCCCGGGTGATCTTCGACCTCCAGAACAAAGACGTTGGACAGGACGGCCAATCCTTCTACGGAGTCCATCAGGCTTGTTTTGAACTCAGTCTCAGATAGACTATCAGCGTTCACATGCATCCAACTGGCCAGAGGCAAAAGTTTAACGAACTCGGGCCTGGAACCATTATCTCGGCTCCTTTCATTACCAAAATTACAAAGCGAAAAAGGTCAGAACAGGTTACTTCTGAAGCTGGCCAGCTCCAGGCCCGACCTAGCTGTGGAAAGAATATCAAGTCAACTCCCAGTGCCGCGAAGACGACGCTGATAGACCCTAGTACAAGCCTATAAACAAACTGAACGTCATCAGCAAGGCTTAACACTGCTCAGCAGCTCAGTCCTGAACGGGACGTCGAGATGGATGATGCAAAAGCTTGATATCGACATCGAAAAAGGCTTCTCCTACATAATTAACCACAAACAAAGATCAATATACCCTAGCAGCCTTGCCTGCCCAAGGCCAGAGAAAGTTCGACGGTGTTAGGTCTTCCAATCGCACTACACCCAGCCCAAGACAAAGCATGTATGACTGGATATTACCAAAAGAACGTGAGGCGCTGGATATAAGTACCGCAGATATCGTTGTCATGAACTTAAAAGGTCTCAGATGACCGATTCATGCCCATCGAGGCATGCTATCTTCCTCGACTTCTTCACTGGGGCCAACTTCAGGAGCGATCCCTTCTGTAGGGTCAAATGGCTTACAGCAGAGAGTCTCGAGAAGGCTTGCTTTGTGCCAGAGCAAGATGACAACATTATCAGCCAAGAACACTGGGATGTTGTCTCTAGCAAGCTGGTATGATTTCTTCAAAATGCCCTCAAGCGGGTAGACCTCGCTACTTGTTTTGGTGAGATCTCCCGATGGGTACGAGAGAACAAATGATACACCCAACTTTACCTCTGAAGATAAGCGTTGGCCCTTGGAGAATGGACTGTGGTATCAGCAGGCTAAGTTAATGGGTTATTTGGAGACAGCTGAGGTTAAAGTGTACCGGCAGAGGCTCTCCGCCGAGAACACCACGACAGAAGAAGCACAGAAGAAGCCGAGCTTCGAAGATTCGCAACCTTGCAGCGACAGGAGCTGCCCAAATTTGACCCCCAGTGTTTCATATCGTACGGGCAAATTCTCTTGATAAGTGTCCCCGGATAGAACCAGTCCATAATCGAGTCTCGCTCTTAGAACAGCGTAGACTACCGACGTTGGAGCCTTTTCTATGGCTCACAAACGTTCTTACCGTTGAAATGGCCTCACTGTTTTGAGATGGCCTGCCTATACAATCATTTGGCTGAGGCCGGATTGGGTGCGTAGATGCCATCGTCCCTCTCGACTTGGAAGAGAGAAACCAAGCTAAGAGCCGCTTCATGAAGCCTAGGTCTAAAGACCGGCAGCAATCTACACAGCTTTCCCCTGACCAACAGCTGAGGCAATTCACAATAGCTCTGTCTGGAGAGACGAGGGATTCAGCGTCCCGCATGATGTTTCTGACTCGGAAGAAGACGAGTCAGAGCTCGTATGGACGTCTGTCCACCGTGAGAGATTTCAACCGCAGACTCCCAACTCAGAGCCATGCTTAGACTCGGATCTAGCAACGTCTGTCATTCGTCCCGCGCGAAAGCAAAAACTTCATCTCAACGAGTAATGGTGATTTAAAGGCTGGATAACACTAACAAGCTGTCTACCTTTCTCCAGTGGGATCACCGAATGCGCCTATCTCAAATCAACAATACAGACGAAAAGATAGTCATCATCGAGATGGTGAGGAGAGTTGGCAGAAGATCCTCAAATGGTTCAACTATAATCAAGGAGAGGCGTTTCTTGGCATTATCGGAAACATCAGTCGCTACAATCTGACTTTGGAAGAAGCAAGAGAGAATCTAGGGATAGACTCCATCGTTGCCCAGGTGGTAGGTGACATTGGTCTTGCTGTGGAATATATGGAAACTGACTGTGATTAGGTGCAGAAGATCGAGGATGAGCGCCTGGAGCAGGTTATATTCCACAAAGGCCATGAAGACACATGAATTCATGCGTCAACTGATTAAGGAATCCTGTGACGAACGTGACAGGGTGCTCAAGATCAAAACAGACATATTTCTAGAGATGTTCGGCTTGCAGACCATCTTCATGGCCCGGGAGAGATCTACTACGGGAGAACGATTTAATGACTGAGAGATGAAGATATTCGATGAAGACGATACTGAAAGCCATGCCACGCTTGTCCTGTCGACTATTCGAACGTTGAATCGTGTTGCTACACCTTACGGCCTAAGGAGAGAGGTTGTGCACCAACCCACTATAGATTCCTGCGACACAAGGACAGGCCTGTCTGCTTAAATGCCAGAGGGTACAAGTGTTTGACACAACTCTCACCTTTGTCTACAAGGGTATGGAGTACATCATAATCGGCGGATATATATACGCTGAATCACCAACTCCCTTGGTTTTGCTCCGCAACGACCTCTAATGACAACCAAGAAATACCTCGACCTTCTTCGATACGCGATTCGATACGCGGTCGAGAATTACAATTCAATGATTCACTTCTCGGTTTCTATCACCATACTATAGCACAGCAGATCACTGGAAGCTAATGCCCATAGAAGAGTGTCTTATCTTAGGTATCTATTGGGACAAAAGTTCTGAAGGAGCAAAGTCTTCAAGTCGAAGTGTGCAGCGTTTTTGACAACAGCCAAGAAGAAGAGATGGCCAGACTCGGAACCGGGGGTGCTCAATATTGTCTTAACCCAATTCACAACTTGTCCCGCGCATTTTCCCCTACGTCTTATCCTCCAGGGTTGCACAGAATCGTTCCCCGATAGAGGTGGAACTGCAATGAGAGCTTTGCTTGCTTTGACAAATGCTAAGCCCGTGCGACTATCGATGTATGGAACGGGACAAACCAGTGCCGCGAATGGGTGCACGACTGCAAGAAGACCTTACAATCACGACCGCTGGAAAGAGGTCGACCCAGTCCCTCAGAACTGATCGACGAGTACAGCTTCCAAGTCACGGCTGCCATAGAACAGGCGAATCAGGAATTCGAATCGCAGCGGGACACGGTACCCCGATATTTATCAGCCGTCTTTACGCATTGGAGAGGCGTTTATCAAGGTCTTTTAATATGTGAGACCACCAATCGGTCTGGAAACTACCGGCTTTTTTCCCGGGCACCTTCATCAACGAACATTCCATCCCATTCTTCGATCAACAGCCACACTACTTTTTATAAGCAGACGGTCTATCCTCTCATCATCCACTCGACTCTTCTAAAACCTGGATGTGATGCCACGCAATTCGAAACGCTGTCTCGCACTGCATTGGCGCTGGTAAGAGTGATCTGCAAGCAGGGCAGTTGGGATCATAACAAAACTATACATCCACTGGTTGCTTTGTGGGAAGAGATACAGTGAGCTATCCTTGAGACTGTTTATCTTATATTGAACCCTAGGTTCTGTACAAGGTCGTCACTGCGAAATTTCAGGATACCACAGACATGAGAACCTACCTCATCATAGCGGCACCCAAATCACGATAACGAGGCATTGAGAATCTGTGGCGTCGAGCACTTATACCAGAGATACATACATACTATATATTTGCCAAACGACTTCCGGAACAAGAGGGCATTGTATCTGAAAGAGAAACTCAGAGGGGTACTTACGAAGACAAGCCAAAGGGCAGAAAAAGCAGACATCTGTACCTTGTGAAGACACTACACGCCCGCACTCCGAGAGAGGAACGATGGCCTAGACATAGAGATGCGGAGAGATCGGCTTGCGGAGATGTTGTGCTCGAATGTTCATTTGGACCCTGGAGTGTCAAGGCCACGAATGACTCCCTCTACGCAGTTCTCACCATTTGGGTATGATACTTGTTTTCGAGAACTCCTGTTTCTCACAACGAAATCTCCCACAAGGCCATGATCACCAGTGGCGAGCATCTGTCTCAAGACTTCGGTGAGTTGGGAACAGGCATATGTGCCATGGAGTGTTCTAGAGAACAAACGGAGGAAGAGTTCAATGATTCTCTTCTTCCAATTATCGAACGAAGACTCTTTCTATTTATCTCCACTTATACAGACGGGGGAGGACGGATACAGCAGAGGCTGGCAGATGGTCCGACGCAGATCACGATTCTATCTCCTCTGGGTGCCCATTTACTCACTTATACAACGCCATGCAACAGCTACAGATGCTCAAGGCACCGTGGGTATACATGGAAACGTTTCAAAAATGCTTCGAGGAACACGATCTATTTCTCGCTGGCACGGAAACACGGGAACAACTGCCACTTCTTCAGGACTGAGAATGCGACACCTTGGAGGAATGGTTACACCTTGATCATAAAGTTGAGAACCTCAAAGAAAACCCTATTCTCATTTCGCCACCATTGTGATCGTCCGGATTCCTCGAATACTCGCCTTTTTCTGCAGAGAGGCTGATGCCAATTGCAAAAAGGATGGTAATTCAAAGAAGTGCCAAAGATGCAAACTTAGAACTTCCAACCAAAACATTACCAACATGTTATCACCTAACCGTTCCCAAGTCGATTGCAATAAGTTGTTCAGATCATTCAAGCCTCCAAATAAGTGCTATGCGAAGGATATGGGCGCCAATTCTCTCAACACGCCGCCTCTATGGAACAGTACGACTATTGCTACAGTCAACACTGTGGAACACTCGATATGCTGGAGACATCTCCCCGGGCTATTTTCTGCATACGGCTCACTCAAATTTTGCTGAGATGGAGATGGAGATGAAAAAGTATTAAAAAAATAAAAAGAATATCGCACGGAGAGAGGGTACGCCGAGGGTTCTGAGAGTTACAGAGGCTTTGTGACAGCTGTTGGAAACGGGCTAAAGAGCTGAGCATCACAACATAAGTGATGGAGTGCATCGAACCCACCAACCCTGAGGCCACGATGCCTCGCATCGGAGACCCATACAGGGAAATTCAATCCCATATCTTGTTCGAGCGATACAAATCTGGGAACGGTCCTATCTGTCATGCACTGCCTACGCGGGCTGCTTCATCTACGCGCCATGGCAAAATTCATTTTATATACTCACCTAGCCCAAGATTAGTCTCGTGGCTGAAGTTGCTGCCACATCTGCAATACGGGTCAAGACCCTGGGAACATGGTGCACCAGGCCATAGGAAGACCAGATAATTTTGGTGGCATACATTTCGTACTTCTTACGAGTCTAACGAAGCAACTTGGGCGACCCAATCTGTCCACTGAACAAACAGCAACAGGAGTTTCGAATCTTGACATCATCAAGCGTATGTCAAGTACACTGAGCAAGAGCTGCGGGTTAATTTCAACAAACTCCCACGCCCATCATGTGCTAAAAGCTCATGTTCGAATCTCGTGTATGCCAGAGGCTTTGAGAGAGCTAAGATACCGTCTGTCTTGATATCGAGATTGAACCAAAATGCGGAACCCCTCATATCAACATATCTTCGTGAAACCGCATCACTCTCTCGCCAGCCGAGTAACTTGCTAAGAAAGTATTTCTTTTCCACCACAAATATACACATCCCTCAACTATACAGACAAGGAACCTTGTATATATCAATACGGGCCGTTACGACAACACTAAGAGGGGCGAGTCATTTGTATGTGACTTCATTTGCAGTCATACACAGCGTCATGTTCATGTTCAACACCGGCACGTCAAGTCAGCCCTCTCGTACCTTTCCAATACAAGAAACCTGAAATAATAGTTAACCCTTTTTCCTCTCTACACCAGACAAGCAGGAGACCTTCCCTACGCAAAGGGAGCTGTGGGAGGTCGACGAACGGGTCTCCTTGTGTCTCAAAAATCACACATGATGAGACAATTTCGTGGGTCAGCCTGACTGAACTCCTCACATCAATCCCCTCAACGCCTAAAAGCCTGGCCAGATTCGTACGACGCTTAGGCAACCGTCTCTTCAATAGCCTCGGAAGAGCTGCCATTAGTGTGGAAGAAAGGGTCGTCGAATCTTGCTGCATTGAATGGAAGCCTTGCCAATTTCGCTTCCAATCCACCTCTGCCTCCATTCAACCAACATGGGAAAGAGGAGTTCCCTGAGATGCCAAGCCTTGAAATGACTCTTAGCATGAGGTGGCTCTTCATCTTCCTAACACTCCTGGAACCTCCACTACCTTAATCTGCCCCAGCCTAGTGCAACAACTGTTTTGGGGGTCCATGAATGCCTTTCCCAAGTGGGAACAGGTAATTACTTCTTCATGGCAACACTGAGAATCCCAGGAGACGTCCAAAATCCCTCTTTTGTTCGCACAGAGAACCCATCACACCCGTTGATCTACGAAAGGCATATTTTCACGAACCAGATGCCTCAGCCCTACGGCCAGGTCTGCAGCACAAACAGCTGTTCCAAGTCCTGTAATTAAACCCAGATGTTGCCAATAGATGAACGCTTTTCGCCTCCAAAGAAAAGGATCGGCCACGAAACAAGCATTGGAATATGCATATCATCGCTATTTTAAATCAATTCCTACACACAGCTTTGCACGATACAAAGTCCTGCAGAAGTATTTTGGAATTAAAACCCATTTCAGAACCACTGGATAAGACGTTTGAAAGCTTGCGCTCCGAGAAACGTACTCAAGGTGACGGGGTTTCTTCGTTGTCTCTTCACTCCCTGTTCTGTTCGAGATATCCCAGCGTTCTGTTCATGAAATACCTGCCACTTGACTGCATGTTCGGCATCTGCGGCTCGCTCGGCTGAACAATCAACTACACTGAAGTGTCGGATATCGACATACGTGGAGACGGAAACGGGGAGAACGATTTGCAAGTCAAAAGCAATCACGACAAAGATGGCGATTTTCACAACTGGTTGTCTCTTCCGACTAAATTTTCACCTTGTTAACGCCTCTTCAAAGTATTCACTTTACTTGTGAGAATATAACGATCATCACCAGAATCTAGATGGTTTGAGTAAGAAGGAGCAAGATCTTACCAACAAGCCCAAACTCATATCTGACGCGATTCTTTTATCAGACGAGACCCAAAAGGCTCTTTGGGGTAACTGAGGCCTTAGTATCAACCGACTTTCATGACACTTGCCCTTCTATCACATCGGCCCAGACAGTCTACGACATTGCGCGATGAATTCTGCAGCAGAGTGCTCCTTCAATGCCAGGGGTTACACCATGAAGGAAGCGAAGTGCTGCCATGAACTATTTTATCTCGGTCCTTGATACAACAAGAAATGACACAGCCACTGACAGTGGACAAGGTAACCGGATTGAGTGCAAGCATGCACCTCGAGTATTCCACGAGCAGTGGGCCTATGGCAAAGTCATTAGGTATATGTCACAAATCTCCCCTAAGCTTATCCTAGACTTCTCTTAAACTTGCCAAAGTCATCCTAAACCTCTACGGAAAGCCCAGTATCAAATTTCTGATGCCAGGAGTGCGCAGCCTCGTATCTGGATGATCGGGGTACTGGCGTTGAAGATAGATTGAGGATGAATAATGGTTCATTGAAGAAAATTGCCATCTCAAACCCGAGCTGTTATGTTGATTGTTTCGGAAAGCCCCGGTAGTGATATCTTTTACTTAGCACTCTATGGCAGCCTTTCAGTATAGCCTACAGGATCTACCTGCGATGTCTATTATACCAATTCCCTCCAATCATCCGACGGACAAGAATCAAGTCTAGCCACCTTTGTCTTTCATAGGGATATGGACAGTGTTTGTAAGCAATGGCCGGGTGCCGTATTCCCGATGGAAGAGCAGTTCCTCTGAAAGTGTCCCGGCATTTGCATGCATTCAATTGTTCTCTTCGCTTTCGAACTTCAGTACAGGGGCCAGGTGTGAGGTGCTATGAGCACACACAATCCGCCCAACAAATGGCTTCATTCCTCGACTTCAAAGGCCTCACACCTCCCGCACACTGCATTGTTCGCTATAATGTGTGCCCGCCAACACCCAGAGATCCCTACCGAACAGTTGAACTTTTCATCGACAGCATGTTTCTTCCAAGAAAAATGACTACAAATACCGTTATACTTCTATCAGTAACTACAATAACCAACAGATCTACCAAAGCTCTACAGCAGTCAGGTACACGGAGATACAAAACAAAATGTTTCAACTCATCAAGAAGCTCTTTACACGACAGAGTTCTAACTCTGACAACAAACCCAAGGGCGCATTTCATAGATTCGGCCAACTACCTCAGGAAATTCAGAACTTGATCTGGGCATATGCTCTCTGTGTTGATGCTCCACGAGCCTACTTCGTGGATGTTAAGGATTTTTCTGGGTGGCCAGGGTAACTCAGAATCGCACACTCGATCCCTGAAAGTCTCGGTAGTTTCCCTCTCCCGCCTGCTTCAAATCCCGGAAGTGATTATGACCTGATGCGAGTTTGTCGAGCATCGTATCATGAGATTACTCGCTGCTGGACCCTCTATCGGCCAAAAGTTCCCGCACGCATGTTACTCGACAACTCGCATGACAATGCTATGAGGGTGAAGGAAATCAGCAGCCTTAACATCGACGCAGCCAGCGACCTAATCATTGTCGAGAGATGGTGTCACGGCAATACTCGGGTAAGTGAGTTTCAAGGCGTCCGGGATTTCTGGCCGACGAGGGGCAACACATACGACGGTTTAGTAGACATCCGAAGGGTAGCTATACCGGTTGACAAGCATCTTAATTACGACACTGATTGCCGTTTTCTGAAGAATCTGAAAGCCGTGTTTCCTGGACTACAAACACTATATTTCTACATGCAACCAGCTCAACTGGTTCCACTCGAGTTGCGCCACAATCGGATGCCCGTTGACTCCCTCGCCGCTCAGCTATGGCCAGGTAAGGAGCCACCAGAAAGCTTCAGGGCTCGCGGCCGCATATTCTACGAGATCAGTCCTCGGGAGATGAAGCGCGCTGGAATTAACACGGATTGGTATGTCGAACCGTGGCTGAGGTCGAGGCTGAGGTGGAGGATGAGTCCGAATGGTATAGCTTGTATTAAGTTCATCACTTGGAAATGGATCCAGTGATTTATTCACTGAGAGTTATCGATTTTGAGTAAGGAGGTGATTCACACACTTGGGTATAGACTGGACAGGTTGGCGTTTGAGCCTGATGATGGAGTGCATGTTTGGTGTTTCGGAGTTACGGGCTTGGGCTTTATGATGATGGTCTGAACATATAATTAATTGAAAAATTATAGCAATACTTCCATTTCTCTCATAGCATATCTTATGATCAGGAGTAGTGACTCTTTTTAACTATATTCCGAGGTAAATCTGTTCACCACTAACAGCTCATGTAAGTGATGCACGTGATGCGGCAACCAAACCGCAGAACAGTGGTGCACGTGATCGCATGGAAGGTGCTCGGCAGTCCAGCAGCACCTCTTGACGTACCTCCCCTCCATCGCTAATATTCACGGCAAAACCGGAGCTATTAACTTTCGCTTCGTCGCAACACGTACAATTTCTCGAAACCAATTCCTCCCTATTATTCTGTCTCTAAATTAGATCGTTGATTTCGAAAACCGCATAAACAATACACGAAACGCCAGTTCCTCTACATCCGAGGCATCGAGAGCCATCATGATATCGACCCCGCCACCCCGCTCCCTGCGCGACAAGTGTCTCGAGCTGCAGCAAAAGGTCGAAGCATTCATTGCTGAGGAGGCTGATACACAGACATTACGCGATGTACAGAATCAGGTTCGCAAGTCGATAGAGGTCGTGGATGAGGCGTTGGAGAAATATCGGTGCGTTTGTCGGATGGGAAGGTCGGATAAGGGCTGACGGAAGCAGACCGGAACAAATATCGTTATCATATAATGGCGGAAAGGACTGTAAGTCGCAGAATTAGGGTCTGGGGCTTTATCACAGTCCCTTTCACGGCCGTCCATGTATCAGCGACAAACACTGATCATTATAGGTCTTGTCCTTTTAATCCTCCTCCTCGCTCGCATGGGCCGACACTACTATTCCACATCCGAAACGACCAACGGCACTTCCGAACTCACACCCCCCGAGAAGCTCCAATGCGTATACATCGTCGCGGCGCATCCCTTTCCCGAAGTCGACACCTTCGTCGAGACGTCCAGTGAACAATACGGCCTCGAAGTCGCACGCTACGTGTTGCCAATGAAGAAGGGGCTAGAGATATACCTTGAGGAACGACCGAGTATCAAGGCTGTGTTTGTGGGAACGAGAAGAACGGATCCTCATGGCGAGAACTTGACGTTCTTTGATCCGACGGACGCTGGCTGGCCGTCGTTTATGAGAATACACCCTGTTATTGACTGGCATTATGGTACGACCCTCCCCATGGCCCTTCGGCGCTATTCCTACAGGCGTACAACAAACAATTGCTAACTTAGCTTTTGACAGTTCAAATCTGGGCTGTAAGTTTCCACCGCCACTATGCGCCGAATGAACTAACATGCCCAGTTTATCCGACACCTCGGCATCGAGTACTGTCCCCTATACGACCAAGGCTACACGAGTCTCGGCGGTATAAAGGACACACATCCGAACCCCCATCTGAAGAAGCAGGGTCAAAACGGAGAGGGTTTCCGACCAGCTTATGAACTAACTCAAGATGACGAAGAGCGACTGGGCCGTGATTCATGAGGTGACTGTATTTGTAAGGCATGTTGTTGTTGCATAGGAAGGCATTTTATAGAGCATAGACTCGTGGCGTTTGGGTAAATCCTCTCATCATCTCATCGCATTTAGCTATCACGTTGCTTCTTTGCCTGTCCATCATGTGCTTGTCAGACCTCGTCTACAGGCACCTGGTCTACATACTCCTCAAGCCTCTTATACGTCTCCCTCCTTATGTTTGCCGCTTCAGCTACATGTCCTTGTTTTTGCAGAAAGGCTTCTAGCTGCCACATATCATGTATAACCTGCGGCGAGGTATTGGAGTAGCCAAACTCTCGCAAGGCGATCTTGTTTCGCATTCTGTCTGCCACATCGACATCCAACCCTAGTCCCATATCAACGTCCATGAGTACCTTCATCAAATAGGCCATAACCCTGGCCTGAAACCGCGTATGGGACTGCAGTATCTCATCGCTTGGTTGTCCGTCAATCTCGTCAAGAACACGACTCTTGAGTAGACCCAAGCGCACGAGACTTGCCATGTTTGACTCTCCAAATGTCATTGTGCAGCGATGTTGTATTGCCGAGACGCAAAGCGCTTTTGTGATCTCGTAGTCTCTCGGTTGTTTTGTTTCCTCCTTCGAGTTAAAATCGTTGAATAGAACAGCCTGTTGGAAATAGGAATCCTCGTGCGGAATCTTGCTCTTCACGGCTGAGAACCACTTATCAAGGCCATCCAGCTGATCCTCGCCAAGTTTAATACAGGAAGATTCCCAGACGAGCCGGTAGTACATGACCAACAGTCTCGAGTCGTAGTTTCTGCATATAATATCCGCATTCAAACCCCAAGCCTGCTCCAGAAGTTTCATTTTCTCAAGTGTAGCATGCTTCTCCCAGAGATACACCGCTTTTTGCAAGCTTTTCAGCATTTTGATAACCGGATGCTGCATCTCATGGATATTACTCGCCAGTTCGACTAGTTGCATGAGAAGCATGCCAAGAAGCTGCGTCTGACCAAGACGAACCATGTGATACATGATTTCCAAGACATTCCAGATGAACAATGGCGCCTCGACCTGTAGCATATTCTCAATATCTAGAAAGGCCTTTCGGGTCAAACGGCCTGCTAGAACGCCTTTGCCGCGTTGGATGAGCTCAACGATGGTCCGAAAGGCGAAACTTAATCCTTCTGGATCATAACGGTTGATTTTAGTAGTTCGTGGTGACGAATGGATGTTTTGTAGGTGTAACCCATCGGTATAGAGAGATTCATAGAATGAGTTGCTCCAGTTGTGTATGCTTGTGAGAAACTCAAGACTACTTGTCTCCAGGGGATCTGGGCTCGGGGAGAGAATAAGTGACTGGCGGTGACATCGCGTAGCGTTTGGCCGCTTTTGAGTCTCCGGTGTGCTCTTTGGGATCGGTGTCTTGCTTTTGCAAGCAGTCTTCACATTTCTCTGCTTTGATTTGTAAAACCCCCATTTTGTAAGGCGCCTCTTATACATCTGAACTCTGAGTCCCATGTGAGCTTGCGATGACATCAGATAGATGGGTGATCTCACGATGCCTTGAAATTATGCTTCTCCTCCATGATCTGCATGATATGTCGAAGTTTTCTCCGGTCTTTCATGTACAATCTCTCGATAATGGGATAAACAGCTGTCCATTCTGTCTCTCCATGATGCATTGAGATGACCGGCTTGTTCGGAGGCGATGGTGGATCAGAGGGAGGTTTGGCTGCGAGCAGGGTAGTCTTCAGCACCATTTTTGCAGGTTTCGTTGATAGCTATGGAAATAGGAGTTCAAGAGGAATGAAAGGCGGTATATCTCTTCGAGGGATGATGATAATGGGCATGAAAGGCATGATGAAAGCGGCGCATCTCACCTGAGGAAGTTAAGGTGGCTGACTAAACGCGGGTAGGCCAATAGGGTAGGCTCAAGCAGTAGCTCATAAGGATTTAGCAAACATTCTTCACATATGACAGTAGAATTTAAGAACATGCTTTAAAATAATTTTCACTCTAGTTTATCTCAATAATTCATTATCTTTTTGATTTATTTCGATGGCATTGAGTTGCGTTACGGTTGTTCAATCAGTTCGATCTCAGCAAAATAACTACGAGTTTGTCGCACGCTCCTATTTGCATGTTGTTTTGAATATTAACAGGATGAAAGCTACATGTGTCGAGCTAATATTAATGCATGAATACAAATGGACCCTTTCGAAATGCTAGAGAGACTCCATAGAAAGCCAATACCCGACAATCAAGCTTTTCTTAGTTGTGTTCTCTGCAAAACTCTTGAAGCGCACGAATGCATGTGAGCAATATCCCCCTCTCTGTGATGAGCCGACCAGGTTTCGCACGAGAATTGAAAAGCCTACGAAAAATGGCATCGATACTTCCGGTATCTTGCTGGCAGGTATGTTGTGGATGGACGAGACAGGTTCTTCATTCCTCACTGGTCCTTAGAAAGGAGAGCCAAGGGGACGAACGAACTGTACGAGCTGGGCGATGCTGACTATATGATTGCTAACAAGACTAGGTATCCTGTGCTTATGTATACCGAGTCGAGATAGAAGATTACGAAAACTGTATGGAACAAAGGTTTGGAAGAACTCGAGATTACAGCGGCTCTTGGCAGGGCGGACTAGCATTTTAAATGCCCACTTGAAGGAGCCACTTGTACGAATTGGATACTGTACAAGACTTGATCGTGTAAGTCAGACTGATCAGCTTGATGAGCTTTAGCCGGGGCTGATGATATGATACTTGACAGATTCACTCCCCCATCCGTGATGCGCTGTAATAGCCAAGGACATTAAGCGAAATCATAGACGTGCCATTGAATACCCCACCGATTGCCCCCATCATCACGTTGAGATGAGACGAAAAATAAGCTATTACCAACGGCTTCTAGCGCCGGGTATCTGAAACATGAAAGGGGTGGATCGAAAGGATCATCTCATCTTGTCGGCAGATCGTGGCTCAACACAAGAATTCGAGTCATTTGCTTGCTCTCACGCATAGCACAGTTTGTATATCTATCAAAAAGATCAAAAATATGTTGGAGTGCAGATAAGAATGGGTACCCAAATGAATGTGTCTGTGCTGGTGATCATCTACATACATATTTAACCGCCATGCTCAGATTTATCCGCCCTGTTCCTGAACTAACAATCTGTTCCTGGATCCCTCCCTACATGGATAATTGGTCAACAGCAGGGCAGTATGCAAGGAACCAACAATTTTGACATTGCCGAACATCCAATGCCAATTTACCCGGGTAATCAGCACAACCTGGGCCGATCTCTTCGTCACGATACGCTATCTCCATTGCCAGTTTCGGTCCCTGGCCCGACAAAATATGCATCCCTGTCACAGACCTGAGACGAAGCGGGACATGCCAGGGGACTTACACCACAAATTACTGACGGAAGATATTTTGCCGTAAGGTTAAAGGAAGCAAGGCTCTCGTATACAGATGGGATGATCTACATGGGCTTTAATGATGTTGCAGCGGCTAAGCTGGAGGTGTACGCATGGCTAAGCTACCGAATGGATATATATCATGATCTCGGGTCCCGCATCTATACTCGCTTCTTTCTTATTAACAAACGCGAGTCGTTTATTACCATTCCTTCCTTCTTTTCTCCCTTCTTTCAGTAGCTCAAGAAAAGCAAAATACACTCATTTGTTTGCCTTTCTAACCCTACTATACACTCCCTTTTCACACAAAAATGCACAAGACTACACTCCTTGGACTTTTGGCCTCGAGCCCCGTCTCGGCCCAGCTTCACAGCCTGGCGCAGGCCGCTGGACTTAAGTACTTCGGCTCAGCTGTCGATAACGGATATCTCAGCGATGCGCCCTACAGCAAGCTGGCTGAGGACGTCGAGGAGTTTGGACAGCTCGTTCCCGAGAACGGACAGAAGTGGGAGACTGTTGAGCCCAAGCAGGGCGATTTCGTTTATACGACTGCCGATGTCGTTCCGGATCTTGCGAAGAAGAATGGCCAGATTTTGAGATGTCATGCTTTGACTTGGCACAGCCAGCTTCCTACCTGGGGTGAGTGGTACTGCATGTTTGGGTTGGGGTGTTGTGTTAATAGATATAGTTTCTTCTGGTGCCTTCTCTGCTGAGGAGCTCACCGAGGTCATCGAGGCTCACATCGCCAACGTTGTTGAGCACTACAAGGGCGACTGCTACGCTTGGGATGTGGTGAACGAGGCCATCGATGACAGCGCTGAGTGGCGAGACAGCGTCTTCTCCCGCACTCTGGGAACTGACTTCCTGGGCATCTCCTTCAAGGCTGCCCGCAAGGCCGACCCCGCTGCTAAGCTGTAAGTCATCCCCTCCTCATAAGATAGATGTGTCTGACCGTTTAGGTACTACAACGACTACAACCTTGAGCAGAACGGCGCCAAAACTGACAAGGCCGTCGAGCTTGTCAAGCTTCTCCAGAAGGAGGGCGCCCCTATCGACGGTGTTGGTTTCCAAGGCCATCTGATCGTCGGCCAGACTCCTTCTCGCTCTGAGCTCGCTGCTACTTTCAAGCGATTCACTGATCTCAACGTTGAGGTCGCCATCACCGAGCTCGACATCCGCCACGAGTCCGTCCCCGCTTCAGCCGTTCAGCTGAAGACCCAGGGTGATGAGTACGCCGATGTTGTCGGTGCCTGTCTTGATACCAAGGGCTGTGTCGGTGTTACCGTCTGGGGTATCACCGACAAGTACAGCTGGATCCCTGGTGTCTTCGAGGGTAACGGCGAGGCTCTTCTCTACACCGATGACTACGAGAAGAAGCCCGCCTGGACCAGTGTCTCCAGCCTTCTCGCCGCTGCTGCCACTGGAGCTCCCGCCACTAGCTCTGTAGCCTCCATTGAGACTATTGCCCCTGCTACCACCCTCGAGACCAAGACCAAGCCCGCCTACACTGTCCCTGGCACCACGAACTACATGAACACCACCGCTCCTCAGACCGAGCAGACCCGCACTGCTCTTGCTACTGAGACTGATGATAATGATGACGACTGTGCCGAAACCGAAGCCCCTTTCCCCACCTATGCTATCCCCACCAACGGAACACAGGTCTACCCTACCAAGGCTCCCGTCGACGATGACTCCGATGATGACTGCGCCGAGACCGAGGCTCCCATTCCTACTCAAGCCCCCGTTCCCTCCGGTGACTGCGATGAAGATGATGGCGAGTTCGAGCCCACCGTCGCTGCCGTCGAGCCCACCACTCGGGTCCCCGTCATCCGAAGCAGCTCAGCCTACACCTACAAGTGGAACACCGAGACAACTGCTCCTCAGGTTCCAGCACCCACAGGCACTGCCCCTGCCTACCCCGTTGGAACTGGCTCTGGCGGTGTCGTCAAGCACTACTACCAGTGTGGTGGTAAGAACTACAAGGGCCCTACTGAGTGTGAGAAGCCCTTCAAGTGCGTTGAGCACAACGAGTACTACTTCCAGTGCGTCTAAGGTATATAATTGAATGAGATTCGGGTGCTTTATTCTTTATTACTACATGTACATAGTTATCTCTACATAATTTAGAGTTCCTTGCTTGAAGCAGGAATTTTTGCAAATCTCGTCCCATACTTGTTGTAGTGATTTCGGTGGCACGAAGCATCTTTGTCGGCGTCTTGATTTAGCGGGATGTGAGCTCGTCTAGACCGTCAGTATTCCATCAGCGACCTACATTGAGAGTCAGTACCTGTAGTTGGTATCGGAGTATTTGACTTACTAGTCTGACCCACAACTTGACTACGTCCATTCTGAGATGAGGAGGGAACCCCGGTCTGAGTCTCACGACCTCATTTACAAACTTGTTGAAGTTTGTGTCCGTCATGTACACAGAGAAGTCTTCATTGTTCATGACTTCGAGTTTAGCAAGGTTGGTACCTGTCACATTCCCGGTCGAGAGCTCGCGCATGTCCTCGGCAGTGATCTCCATTATATCTGTCTTCGGTTCCTATTTGGCATAGTTAGCATTCATGTCTCTTCCTCTTAGCAAAACCATAAATTAACTTACACCGTAGACCTCCTCACGTACTTCTGCAGCCCAATTCTTCATGAGCCAGTACGCCATCATGTCTGGGGTACCAGATCGGACCCTCACAACACAGTACATGAACCTGTGAAACGCCCAGTCGCAATGGAAACAGTTGCTGAACTTGTCCGCGTCCATTTTATCGAGCTTTTCGAGGCAATCCTTGCTTGGACCGAAGTGGGCAAGGCTCAACAATTCGCTGTTGCTGAGGAAATTCGGGTCCGGCTTGAACAAAACACGATTCTGTAAGTCTGAAATTAGATTGGATGTCTAACGAGTTTGGGGGAGGGATCCATACCATGTTGTGTGCTCGAGTTACGTGGTGCGACATCTTGATCGAGAAGAGTGGAATTCGTATTATTGAAAAGTGCGTCAGAAATATTTTAAAGAATAAGAAATTATAAGAAAATGCTAAAGTGCTTGGTTTATATACATAGCCTTATATCTTTATAGACTTTTCCTGAAGGTTTTGTGTACTTGGTATATTTTATATTTGTAGGTAAAATATCTTGAAGTAAATCAGGAAACTTTAGAGATCACTCTCTGTTTTATGGTTCATTATCATCGGCTTTAAGTTGAGGTTGATGACTTGTCCACGAGCATGTACAGCCCACTCTCATCTCTGGATGGTATTTTCGAGAAGTTTATCGTTTTCAATAAATTCATCCCTCATAAGGTTCGCGTAGAGTGAAGCCTAGCAGACAGGGGGGTATGAGAGGGTTTCGGATGTCTTCTATAGCGATTGTCCAGCCCAGACAAGATATCATTTCATGGTTGCCTGTCGTCGTGTTAATACCGAGAACTGGAGAAACAGACATTAGTCTTGAGTGAGAAAGTAAAAGAATCCCCAGTCAGTTCTGGGATGAGATGGGCCTTGTATCTCCCGGCTGACCTTCAAGAAGAACCCCAGGGTTTATCTTTCAGACAACCTACAATCCGGGAAATAACATGCCACTACGGGTCACAAAGCTTCAGCTCAATGAGCCTCTTTCTTTGCATCAGCACTACACTGAAGCCTGTAGAGAATGTTATCACATAATTTCGCCATGATTCATTGGTCCTTACTATTTGACTCTAGGCATAAAAATTTGTTACAAGCAGAATACCAATCAGTAAATAGATATCTAGATAGTTTTCAACATTAGCTACAATTGGCGAATCACTATATATGCCTTAAGTGTACGCACGCGGGTGGCATTATGACTTGCAAATAAAGTCAGGGGCAAAACTTTATGTGAGTTCGAAGACTTGTGATTTGTTCATCCCCAAATATGGTAGCGAAACGACTTTGCAGATTTTTTTTTTCTTTCTAGAATAAACTTTCGTTCTGTGCAGAAATTGCTCTTTTGACTTTGTAGTTTATTCACGTTCCCGTTCGTATTTGGGCTCGTTGGCTCTATAAATTTACAGAGTCCAAAGTTTCTTACCATCGTAAGGCAGACCAACTTTAAGCTTTGATGTATAATGGGCACTGCAATTTCTGGTGTGTTGATTGACAGCTCTGTCGGAGGATGGCTCCTAGTTTCATTGACCTTGAAGGTTGGAATCAGGAGTGGCTATTGATAGCTTCATCAGTCCACAACTAAGGTCGGGAAAGAGTTCAAGCTTCAGCTTTAAAGTTGTAAGTCTTTTCTACAGTATATAAATTCTGTCAAGCGCGTTTATCGTCGTCGACCAGGTGCCTTCGCAATGTTCTCGTGCGGGAGTGTACTGTAAACCGATACTGAACTCTCCAGCATCCTATCAGAAGTGTTCTCTTTCCAGTCTTAGAGAAGTATAAGATGTTTAAAGGTCTATAAGATTTCCTTGGAAAGCATTAATTGCCTGCCACTGGGCCCCTCGATGTCAGTTGACAAGTAACTTTTGAACATACAGATAGAGTCTCAAACCTTTTCAACTTTTGCTTCACATCTCAGATTATGCATTTAGATGCTCAACTTAGATTCACGATGTTACTTAACTAATATTCTATTGGATAAATGCGTTATACTTGACCTTCTGAGTCATCCCATGGCAGTGTCTTTTTTGTATCTACATCCCATAATGTATACATTGCTCTCCTTGAAACCTTCCTTGGCCGGGAGATTGGAGGCACCTTCTTATACGCCTCTAAGGCCGGCCAAAGAGCCATCATCTAGGTTTTCCTCTTATCAGCCTTATGCTGCAGCAATTGGTTAGACATCTTGGTATAATGTCTAAGTTGTGAGCTAGAAGTGTTATTTGCCGCTGAGACCTGTGGCTGAGAGCTTGATCCGGCCGAGAGAAGATAGCTCTCCTTTAAACTTTTCTGATACTTATATAATCCCCTACCATGCCCTTCTTCCACATAATTTCTTCTTTACTTTCAATCATTCTCCAAGTCTCTCTTCCCAATCTTTTTCTGTTTATACACAACCATCCTACCTTCATCACCCACCACTACCAGTCCAAGACATCACCTCTATAAACAAGCAACAATGTCTATATCAAAGCAAGACATGAAGTACCTTGCCAACGGCAAGGTCATTACCGAAGAGGCCCTCATTGCCATCGCGGCAGCCAAACGCGATGACTTTGAGAAATGGTGCGGGACTCGCCAGTTCCAGCACTTTTTGATGAGAGCTCGGCTCGGGAGCCCATCAGATCCAATGACCCTCCCACGTCTTCAAAACTGGGCAGCTGACGAGATGTTCCATCTCAGAGTTAGTCTCTCGTCTGGGGTGCAGTGTACTCATGCTAACATGTGCATGCAGAGCTTAGAGGAGAGCCAGACACATACTGGCGGGAACCTTGGTCAAGGGACAACTTCCAAGGTTCCCACAAACAAGAAAAACATGGCAGATATTAAAGAAGGCCCTCACTTTGTTGGTGATGACCTTATCGCATTTGCTTAAGAGTCTGGGCGCATCTGTTTTTCTTTTCTCTCTCTTTCTGTTAGCGGGAGTTGAAGTCTGGTGGAATTACACCCGTAATGGGATCCGCATTATTTTATACGACATTATGCCAAACATTGCCAATTTGGCCCAGATCACTCTATTTCTTTTTAAGTTAAATACATTTAAATACAGATTCAGTTATACAGACTATTAAGTTTTTGATTAAAAATGTGTATTAACGTTATAAGGGGGCGGTTATAGGCAAACCAAACCCCCACGATCTTAATTCTGGTGTAACAATATATACACTATATCAAGTCCCGAGCACGATACGGCAGAAGTATGGTGAAAAAGTCATGTCTACATCTACTTACAACATACTAATACACTACAAGTTTTTGAATCAATTAAGGCTAGTGCCATCAGACATGCCCAGGCTCACGAGGCTTCTGCATCGAGCACCCCATCCAAGGCTACAAAGTCCCTCAAGCGCAACGCGGAGCACGTAGATAGAGACGACAAAGGTAATGGAGATCCTGAGGCTTCTGCATCGACCACCTCTCGTACCACCAGACGTGCCCAGGCTCACGAGGCTTCTGAATTAACCACCTCACTAACACCAGCATTGCGGATCTTATTCGGCGATCTTCCCCAGTCAAGTGCGACGAGAGAAAGGCCTAGCGCCGTCATCATCACTTGGTTAGTTAGTTGATAAGAGATAAGAAAATGTGGAAAATGCAAAAAATACATGCGACGGAGACAGGATTCGAACCTGCGCGGCCGAAACCAAAGCATATCGTCATTTCGAGTGCTTCACCTTAACCACTCGGTCACTCCGCCGTCATATTTAAACCTTGTTACAGCAATTTGCTCTATGATGGCAGTTTCTCAATCTGAGCATATTAGAAATTTACCAGCCAGAATTCGCGAACATCTAATCACTTCTTCATGTAAATTACCAAAGTGATTACGCTTACTGCACTTATTGTACATTGCTCAAAAGGGAGCAAGGTATATTCAGAAAGAATCACCATACTAGCTGGTTTCATAATTGGATTTGCCCCCCAATAGTAGCTGATCTAGAGGTCCTGGACGACATCGTCGTCTTCACAGCACAGAGCCTTACTACCAGTCCAACAGCAGCTGCCATCACCACATTGACTGCGTCCCCTCTCACTCCAGCCATCTTCACACTCGCCTGCGCAGTAAGGAGCTGTGCCCTCCCATCGACAGCTAGCAACACCAACTTTGTCCTGCTCCTTTACCAAGTTCTTGACGTAATCGTCCTGTTCACAGCAGAGGGCTTTGCTGCCAGTCCAACAGCAGCTGCCATCACCATATTGGCTACGTCCCCTCTCATCCCAGCCAGGCTCACATTCGCCTGCGCAGTAAGGAGCTGTGCCCTCCCACCGACAACCAGAAGCACCAACTGGTTTGTCTGGCACTAATTAGTTGAGAGTGCTACTGGATTATGCAGGTAGCTTACCGATAGCCGATGCCGTAACTGCAACGGCAGCTGTGATAGAAACAAGGATCTTGAGAAGCATTGTAACTCTATTGAGTTGGGCGATACAGTAGGTTGCACTTGTTGGCTTTAGATATAACGGAGACAAAGAGGCAGGACTACTATCGAACTGCAGTGTATCTTCTTCCCTACTTATACCCTCAAGTCTCCCTTGCCTGCCTTCTCAAAGTCGAGGATCAAGACTTCATTGCCGATCATATCAAAGCGTATAAATGGTGGCTGGCTGAATATGATCGTTTCGTGCATGTATCAGTTGCTTGGACCTCGAATGAGGCCAACCCCCGCATCGGTGAGGATCGCTCAGCGAATAGATCTCAGGTCGAGATGAGACAAAGAGCCTGAACGGTATGTGATCAGCTCTTCCACTCCCTGAAACGGTGCTCATGTCTTGTTTGGGTCGATCCAGCTGAGAGCTGAAGCCTATCGTGACGTTATTAGCCTTACCTGATAGTGATAACGCACCTGTCACTTCTGCCGCAGACACTACCTATTGATGAACTAGTAGGGGTTCTGACACGTCACACGGGCCGTCGGCAAGAGGCCTTGGACATACTGTACTTATTCTTGGTTGCCGTATTATTTATTCACTTGGTTCCTCCTCAACATAACTCAATTCATCATTCATTAGCGATGGTGCTCACTTTTACCCCGCAAATTGACGGCTGAAGCATGTGGGACAGCCTGGTCACATCACTCGCTGGAGATACCCAATGAGATGGCTCAATTGACACAAGCCATCAAAGAGCAGTCACGATTCTTCTGTAAAAGAATAGCCAAGTCAAGATGATATCTTCATATGGAATCGTTGGTGTTCAGTTTAACTTGGCCTGCAGTAGCTCATGTTCAACGAAATTACCCATCCTCACCATCCCCACGTGTATCCCCCCAAACCACCAACGGACTTACACCAAAAGCCCCTCCAAGATCTACACTTCAACTCCACGTGCATCAAATTCGCATCGTCGTTGGATCTACAACCTCCCGCCGATAACCATCTTCCATTTTTGGTCACCGAGGAGCCGCAAAAACACTCACGCGAGTTATATCCGTCTTGGCTTTATTTGAATCAAGCTTAAAAGGAACCCAATGTAACTTGAAACTTTTTTCTCCGGGCTCAGCGGCGCTCGAACATCTCCCACCATGGTTGCTACGTCTTTTATTGTTCAGTTGGCTTTGTTGCCTTGTCTGGTTCTTGGTTCTTCGCTTTCGCCGAGGGCCAAGGAGTTTGACTATGATTCCTTGACGCTTCGTGAAGTTGGTGCTCGCAACACTCTTGTAAGTCGTCTTCAATGGTTGATGGAGATGTCACTAAGTTATGCAGGACTGGCGTGTTTGGCTGGAGAAGGATGGGCAGCCTATTTCCTTCTGGCATGATATCCCCCTCTATCCCGAGAAGGGCAACAATCGCATCGTGAGCTACGTTGTTGAGATTCCTCGATGGACAGATGGCAAGATTGAGACTCGTCGCGATGAGCCTCTCAGTGAGTCTTGGATTCATATATAAAGGAGCAATTGTGCAATACTGATTGATTCCAGACCCCATCTTTCACGATGACAAGAAGAAGGCTCCTCGTTTCGTTGAGAGCGTCTGGCCTCACAAGTCTTACCCATTCCACTATGGGTCAATCCCCCAGACTTGGGAGAGTCCCAATTTTGACCACGATTTCACTGGATACCCTGGTGACAACGATCCCATTGATTTGTTCGATATCACCGAGGCGTGAGTTTTCTTCCACGAATGACAAGCAAAGACTGATTTGTATATAGACCTGCCCATGTTGGACAAGTCAAGTCTGTCAAGGTCCTTGGTGGCCTTGCATTGAACGATGTAAGCCTGATACATGGCTGACACAAAGAGATTGCTAACTGATGCGTGAAGGGTGGCGAGACTGACTGGAAGGTCATTGCCATTGACACCAAGGACCCTCTCGCTTCTCTGGTCGACTGTAAGTACCATCGTTTCTCTGATTAACACAGGCTAACGTTCCCAGCCGTTGAGGATCTCGAAAAGTACCGACCAGGTCTAGCCAAGACCTTTTACAACTGGTTCACCGTAAGCTCCCTGCCTCTTTAGCCAAAGTCTCACTAACACTATCAGTACTACAAAGTTGCTCGCGGCGACAGTGTTCTTGAAATCGTTGGCGGCGACTACCAAAATGCCAAGTTCATGGCCAAGACCATCAAGAGCAGCCACGGCGACTGGCAGGATCTCGTGCGCGGAAAGGTTGACTCCAACGAGATCAACTACAACCAGACCAGCACCAAGAGCTACAAGAGCTATGTAAAGAGCAAAGATGTTACTAAGAAGTTCGGCATTCCTGCCAAGTCCAATGTTCTTCCTGCTGCTGAGAGACCGGCGAAGTATGATTTGTGGTATTACCTTGATAAGGACTACAAGTTGATTCAGCTTCCTAAGAACTAAGACAATGCGCCACGACTTGGTACTGACAACGTGTATTAGAGTATTATAATTCTATAGAACATATTTAAACGCATTTCCCATATCTGCATGCCTCTATCTTAATTGAACTTGACTGTCTCATACGCGCTCTTGGCCCTGATAGTCGGGCCATACTTGAACAACACCCACGGAACTGGCAGCAAGGCCAGCGCAACGAAGGCCAAAAGGCTGCTAGCCCAGTCAATACCCAGTTTCTCATACACTGTTTATGTTAGCTATTATTCGCGCAACATGGTGATAGCAACTCACTCTGAATCGTGAACAGCGGAAAGACTCCAGCAAAACCATAGCGTGCCAGACTGTTGGCACTAGCAGCGCTTGCAACAACACTTCCATGATAAGTATCAGTGATATACTGCATGGTGCTAACAAACACACAAAGGTTTCCCCAGGCAAATATAATCATCGATGCTGCGGGACTTGCCCAAGAAACACCCGGTCGTGCTGTCCAAGCAAACCAGAACAATCCAATTGGCAGTCCGATACTTCCAATCATTGAAGGGTAAAGACGATGCTCGGGTGGGATCTGATGAGGAGGGTATTTCGGTACTTGTTTCCTGTACAGGAACACGTCGCAGAGAATAACGGTGATGAGTCCTAGAAAGCAGCCGATGACGATGGACAGGAAGACAAGGCCTGACTCTTCGATGGAGAACTGGTAGACGCTTCCAAATGTATACGGCACAGCGGCGAAGAAACTGAAGAGAGTTCCGAATTCTGCTGCGACGTACAAACAGCTGAATCCAGTGATGGGCTCCAGCAGAAGCATTCGAATAGGTCGAACAACTGCCACGAGGACAAACATCTTGAGTCGAGCAGCCATCGGCGGCGGAGGATCAACCTTCAATCCCTTCTTCTTCATAAGTCGTCGCTTGATAACCGGGTGAAACGTCTCCTGTGAGAATGCAGTGATTATCATAGCCAGAATCGAAAAGAAGAGCAACGTCCATTGCGTCCATCGCCATCCTTTTCGATTCACCACAAAAGAGCCTATGACCGGTCTAAGCAGAAAGTCAGTCAGGCTCTCGACACATCCTCTCCATAACTCACCCTAATCCCGGACCCAAAAACGGCATGAGGATAAAAACCGCTGAAACAGGACCTCTGTTCTTCGGCGTGAACGTCTCGGACAAGGTCCCCGGTGCAACAGCCAAAACAGGGGCCCAGCATAAACCCGCCATGAACCTCAGAAAGCTCAACCCTCCGATATTGTGCACGAAGCCCGCGCCCATAGTGAACAGTGCGCCAAGAGGAATGCTCGCTGCGTAGATGGGATAACGACCTATAGTTTCTGATAACGGACCGCCGATTACAGGCCCGAAGCCGAGGGCCAGGACGTAGAGTGTTAGAGGCAGGAGGGCGACTGTGCTGCTGACGTTGAATTCGATCATGAGTTGTGTTCGAGCGGGACTCATTATTGACGTTCCGATTGATCTGAGATGTTAGTCTGGGGTAGGTATACTTGGTAGGGGGTGGACTTGCGATAGAAGACCTGCTGAGGATAGCATCACGACTTGGAGGGCTTTCTTCCACGCTGGCCAATTGAAAGGATTATGAGGACTATTATCCCAGTCCAACTCATCAGTCTCACTCTCGATCTGCTCCTTCGGTCTCGCAGCCTCAATCTCGCCCTCCGTCGCAGAGTCGTTCCCAAGCGACGCATCGCCCATTATACCAGTATCGTCAATCTTTCCCATGATGATGTTTGTTCAGTTTCAATACCTCAATTCCATTCTCGACGCTTTCCTTTATCCTCCATCTAAAAGCCCGACGGATTTGTAAATATCGACGTTATTATAAATTGCGGA
This sequence comes from Fusarium chuoi, assembly GCA_022627125.1. Classification (NCBI taxonomy): domain Eukaryota; kingdom Fungi; phylum Ascomycota; class Sordariomycetes; order Hypocreales; family Nectriaceae; genus Fusarium; species Fusarium chuoi. The sequence continues at coordinate 612,885 of JAJALE010000884.1, read as the reverse complement.
ACTGGTGCCGCGTTGGAGCTTTATGTGATTTCCCCGTCCTGTTTGTATGATTACTGATCGGCTTCTCAACGCCCGTTGGTCGCGCGCACCCTGTCGCTGCGAATAGCTCGGCTTTGGGATTAATGATCATAGTCGCGGTAGTAAGCTTGGCCTATTAATTGTGTTGGTTCGCCCGATTATAAAGCTTTGGGGTCAGTATTTGAGGTTTTATTCCTCGGTTATCCATCATTGGAAGGATGGTATCATTGCATTTACGATATAACCAGCAGCCAAGCACTATTCCCGTCGGTTACCACTATCTCTGAAGGGCGTATACAACATTCCATCATATTTCGTCCTATAGAGCTTAGAGCTTAGAAATCACCTCCATGCGATCATGTAAGAGTTGGTGTTGACTAGGATAGTCGCATTCGCATCGACGCAGATGCCTCGAAGTCCAATACAGCACCAACAAAGTATGAACAGGCCAGCAAAACTCCGACGGAGAATAACCAGCTCGAGCTTCTATATCCCCGCATTTGGCCTTGACTCTTTATGGAACTGCTCGGCAGTTGGTCGTCGTTGGAGTTACTATCTATAGCCACGAGAGCAACATACTCACCAGAAGAATATCTTCACAAGAAGAGAATACTTTTATACCCTCATCAAACACTATAGAGATAGGCAGCTATATTACGATGACAATGAAGAACAGGTGTTTTGTGTGCTTTGAGCCTGATCATCCTCACGGACGAGCAGCAGGCAGCCACTTATTTATACGCCTCTGGAGTCAGTCATCAGGACATCTAGCTTTTCAGCCAAAAGCAAGATCCTAGGCAATAGTGAGGGCGACGAGTATTTCGCCCGTATGTGTTTTTTGGTGTTCTTTACCTTTATGGCCTTGAGGCTGAAGCCTCTTTTTGACCCCTCAACCCTATCACAATGAAGAACAGAGGCAAGAAATATTTCTAATAGCTACGTTATTGTCTGCTAGGTACTAGCAAGTTACTGAACCTCTGCTTAGTTTATCATAGGAACCTACCCTAAATCTAGGAGAATCACATTCTAAATTTCTAACGACACAACGGGAGTTTCAAACCGCCTCTCGATTACTTTGGACGGACTCTATCCCCTTTCCTGATCCTAAACTCAATTGCAGCCACATTCAAAAGCTTTGTTTCACTTACACGCAGGGTAGCACCACCAGAGTCATCACGCAACCTCGACTTTTATCATCAACGTCAAAACTCATGTTACACCTATTATTCATAACGAGATCATGCCAAGCTTTTCTTTTCTCATGCACATTGAACAAGCATACAAAAAATTGTTTCCGATTTCAGGCCATTTGTTTAAAACCCCTAACACTCCCATAAACACCATTTCAAGTAACCCCAGTTTCAGAGGGAGGAGAAGAGGTATTGCCTACACCTCTCTCCTGGATGGTATAAGTTTTACAGTAAAATTATTAAAAAAAAGATGATTTCAAAAGCCGTCCGTATCATGTCCGCCTTTTCTAGTACTCGGTCTCATTAAAGCATTTTCATTACTTATTTAATCCTTCTGGGCCATCAGGTCTCGCTCGGAGATGAAGAACTTTGGCTTCTCGTCCATGAATTGTTTGTGGAACATCTCCAGCAGCGCACCGGGGACCTGCTGGCCGATGACCACCTTGATGTGGTCCTTCTTGCCGGTCCAGAGATGCTTGATGAACTTTCCGTCGCAGCCAGATCGACTCTCGGGGAAACCGTTGGCCTCAGTGCAGGGAAGATCCTTGATGTCCTTGGGGTAATCGTAGCGGATGTAGGTACCGAAGCCACCCTGGTCAGTGGGCTTTCCGGGGCGGTTCTTTCGGAACTCGACACAGTCGGGGTGCTTGCCACCCTCGTTGGGGCAGTCCTCCCACTCCTTGAGGATTTCAAAGGTCTTCTCGTTGTTCTGGAGAACGATGAAGCCGGTGTTGAGGTAGACCTTGTCGAACTTGTCCATGTTGTTCTTGTGGTGAGGATCGTAGGCAAGGGCGAGAGAGTTGGTATCGGGGTGGAGCTGCCAGTAGTTCATGAGCCACTCAAAGGGTAGGTCGAGGTGGTGGAAGACGGCATCGGAGTCAAGGAAGATGCAGGCCTTGTGCTTCTTGAGGATCTTGGACAGAATCGGGGGCTTCTTCCACGAGTTGCGGCGATCCTCAAAGGGATCGGTGATGTCAACGTAGTAGTACTTGTAACCGTGGTTCTTGGCTATTGAGGGGTTAGTGACACAGAGAGGTGACTCGGGTAGGATTGTACGCACCATAGAGCCAGTGGTTCAGGACACCGAGGGACAGACCGTGGGTCTCGTCAGCGCGGTCCCAGCTCATCAGACCAGGGGAGAAGATCTGGCCGGGCTCGTCGAAAGGTCGGTTGTCAAGATCGATAATGCAGAGGTCCTCGCCAATCATCTCAGTCCACTTGGGCTCGGCGGGGAGCTCCATGGGGAAAGCGCCGTAGGGCGCGTACTTCTTGTCGGCAGGGCTGACGCGGGCCTTCATGATGTAGTTGAAGTAGTAGTCGCCGAGCTCGGTGGAGGCGTTGGAAGGATGGTCGGGTTTCGACATGGCGCCGTGCTGCTCGGGTTGCTCGGGCTCAGTCTTCTTGGGCTCGTCGTGGTGAGGCTCATCGTGGGTATCACCAATGATGGATGTCTCGGTGTCGGTAGCGCTATAGCGAATTCGTCAGTTTTTTCGGTCTTCGCGGAGATTAGATTACGCAAGTCAACTTACACGTCAGCGGGCGGCTCCCACTTGTCGAGATGGTTGTAGGCCAGGCTAACAAAAGCGACCAGGAAAATAACGGTGCCGGCCATAAGGACCGTCGACCGGTTTGTGCGCACTTGTCCAAACATTGTGGGCAAGCTTCAACGCTTTCGACGCGTGTATCTCAACGGGTCTGAAGTATAAAGTCAAAACGACGTAGGTTCAGGGACAAAGAGTTGAGTGAGTGAAAGGTGCCGACAAGGACACAAGAAAGCAGAACCCAGAACCAGAATCTCGAACCTCTCAGCGCACGCGACGTAAAATAAAAGAATTACGGGAGGTTGAAGAAGAAAGAAAGACGAACGGTGAAGAAGAAGGAAGAAGGCGAGGAGGAGGAAGGGGAAGAGAGAGAAGCTGAGTAAAAAAGAGGAACCTGGTTTCTGATAAGGCCAGAAAATGAGCAGGGGGGAACCAGAGAGAGAGAGAATGGCCTTTAGGTGGGATTAAATTAAATAAAAAGCGGACAGGGGTGGATGGGGGGGGCGATGGATGAGAAGGAGGAGGAGCTGGAGAGGTTGAGGGTGAGGGAAGCGAGTTATGGAGGCGGGAAGATGAAGGCCCGGGCGTAGGTTGCAGGTTACAGGGGCTCACAATTAGCGTGTGTTTGCGCTAATGGATGGATCATGGCGGCTTTAAACGTGTTTTTGGGAGGGGCTGAGTCCAAGTGGCGGGACACCTCAAAAGGCTCAACTCACCTTTTTGCGGGAGCCAATCCAATGCCAAGTGAATCAGGGGGCTTGGACTCGAAAATTGTCTCCTTTTTTTCTCTTGTCTGTTACTGTCAAGGTTGGAGAAAGTCATCTTGTTCAATTCATGCCAGCCCCTTTAACATTATAGTCAACCAATAGGCTCTGTTCCTAGGCATGTTAGTGAGGTAAGCTTAGATCTGGTAGAGAGTCACCCCTTTCTTTATTCTCTGCTCGAGTGCGTCATCACGTTATCCTCTCCAATGTAACAAGCCAGTGTGTTAATCTACCAAGGTTAGAGAATTAAGTTTATAAGGCTTGCATCTCACTGCTGATGGATCAGCATCATCAACACTGCCAACCACTGTTAAGAAAGGTGCAACACGGCGAAAGAATCAACAATATTTGATAACTCCCATATTCACATCCCCCTGCAGAATGCATCTCGATCAACCCATTGAATGGCATTCCCCCTCCGGAGAGCCGCTTGCATGGTTATCCATGTCGTGATCCAACCAATCAAATAATAGCTTATCTGCAACGTCTCGCTAGGCGGAAATTTGGCTTGGCCTGTAATTTTGAATAGAGGCCAAAAAAACCGCCCCTCGCATTGAATTCCTTCAGGGACAATGCCCGAGGTCATGGTTTGTTCAGCGGAGAACCCTTACCGTTGGAAGGAATGAGGTTATACCCCCTTGCAAAGATTATCGATGTTTGGCGGTGCTGGGAGGTATTTAGGCTTGATCTCCCTGCTGAAGGGCTGAGACAGAGGATTTACATGAGAGACAAGACAGTCCCTTGAATAAGGTATGCATGTCTTGGAAAATCGTGGGTACTTTTGACAACTGTTGAGTTTTGTAGATAAACGAGGTATTTGTGTATCGACTTGATGGTTCATACAAACATCCATACAAACGAACAAACGCACGGCTGGCAGAATGAACCTGAACCTGGACCTGGGCAAACGACCTGTCACTGATAACATCCATTGGACTTTACTGGATCTCCAGACTCCACCGACTCGGCCCTCCTCCGCCGCGATCCTCCTCAGCCCCAACTTGGAACGGTTTCCGACGGGAATTAACAGCATTTGGTCTCATCCTCCCTCATGAGTTTGTCCTGAACACTTCAGCCATCAACTACCACGTAGCATGTACTGTACTGTATGTACCTACAGCATTATTTTGATCAACGTCCTCACCAGGATGAAACTTGCCAAGCCGGTCAGCACTAGGCCGTTATCCGTTGATGTGCTTATCCTTCTCTTGGCGAGGTCGTATCTCTGCACCTCGACTTCGTATAAAAGAGCGACGGGTAACGGGCAACGTAGCAGACAGACATCGCGTGATATTCTTGATAATGCCCTATCCTATTCTCCGGTGTCACTCTCGCGCCGGTCTTCCCGTCAGCCCATCTGCCGGGCCACGATCTAAACATGGAAACTCCTAGCCCGCCCGATGCATTGATTCCAATCACATCTCATGTAACTCATGCAGACGCTTATCATTGGTGAGTTTTATAACCTTTTTACGAAACGTAACCTTTTCCTGATTTAAAATATAACCTTCTTCAACAAGTCTATCGCCCGTGGCCGCTAGACAGAGAAAAATGCCCCGCCCCGTCGCGACAAAAGATCCAGATTTTTAATTTGCCCATCTCTCGCAATTTAACGTCGCCTTACAAGGGACGTCCCGGGACTGTTTCCGATTTATTGGTCATGGCTCCCCGTCGCTTGTCCACTTTCTGTAGGCTGTCGCTGCTGTAAGCTGACAGTGACAGTATTACTGGGGGAGCCCGTTTAGTATAAAAACTTATCTTGAAGCCCCTGAATCGTTCGAGAACAGAGTCTTTTGAGAATTCTGTCTCCTCACTCGGGGCCAGGTGGGATATCGCTTATCGGCAGTGAGATCAGTGACCTTGACATGGATGAAGAAAAATGTATTCGCTTATTACGCATGCTTCTTTACGTTACGCGTCGAGCTCACGTCAACGAGGCCATAGACGTCGCGAGACACGTAATGAATGTAACCGAACTTCTATACCATATGCCGACCGATATCTACAACTCGCTCTACCTAACGTTCAAAAGCGCCTGACAAACCCAACAATCAATGACCTTGCGCAGAAATACGACGGCACCAATCCCTTCCATGCGCCACTTGATAATTACAAAGTTTCGTCTCCATCACGATACTAATAAGTCCGGCGATAGAGATTCCACCACTGTCGCTGACAGTCGTTGCTCCAAGACTAAACTCTCTATCCTCGGGCGGCACGTTCTCCATGATCTCGGCGAAGCAATTGACGTAGACACCTCCACCTAGCAAACCTTCCCAGAATATTATGATAAAGACAACGTAGACTGATGGAAGGAAGAAGTATACGGCGTGGAATGTGAGAAGGACAAGGTTCGCTACTTGCAACATCGAGGGGAGGTATAGATGGTGGATACGTATAAATGGCGTAGATGATCGGGAGATAAAGACGCCGAGTTGGTAGAGGAACCCGTACATGGGGTAGAAATCTCGAAACTCATCGAATGGCGACTCGTCCAGGGGAAATAGCAATGTTGGAGCAACCCCTTGGTTGATCGTGTACTCGGCCACGTATACCAGTAGTAACGGGAGCATATATGGAACAAACAACACCTTCACTTTGTTCAACCTATCTCGCATCGTGAGTGTGGCTTGCGTGCTATGCGCAGAGTATGCAGTCGCCGCGACAGACGGCCCAGGAGCCAAGAGTGCTGACGAAGCAGTTCCTTGATCCGTGTGGTTCACGTCCTCATCCTCGAGATCCGGGATGGCATCGTAATCTTTCCGAGTCGTGCCCTCCCTCAGAGGCCCAAGCGGCAATATCACGAAGAAGCTGATGAACATAATCGCAGGGAAACACGCCGAGATTAGCAAACTGCTACGCACGCTCAATCCCCACCAGTCCGTAAACATCACGTAGAGACCTGCGCCGACCAAGCCTGCAGCACCAGTCCCAGATCCCCAGCCCGCAAGACTCATCGGGCCGTAGAAGTGCGTCAAGCCAAGGAAGCTCAATTCACCTCCGCCAGCGCTTATACTTGCGAGGACTACACCGACGAGCTTGATGGCGACAGACTGCGTGCGTGGTGTTAGGGCTACCATGAGCATGCCAACCACGGACAGAGCTATGAAGACAAGGACTCGCATGCGATATGGTATTCGATGGATGAAGTACGGTGCGATCAACTTGGTGAGGAACGAAGGAACGACATCGGCGAGGAGGACGACACCTTTGGGGATGGAACCGACGAGGTCTTGCGCGGCGGAGAGGATGATCACGTAGAGGACATTGTTGATGAGGCCTGACGCGACTGTTAGTTATAAGCCGAGGATATTTGAGGTGAAGTCGTACCAAAAAGCCAAAAGGCTACAATCACCTTCGTATCATGATGGCCCATGATAGCTGCAGCTCTCGCTTTGTACGCAGCCCAAGATGACGAAGGCGTGCCTGGCATAGGGAGCAATCCAGAGGCAGACGGTGAGATACCGGACATGGCGGTGACGATCAGCACTCTTGTATCAGCCTTGAGAGCACACACGACATCACGTCTTGTGAGGAAAGGTTGAGGTTGGAATTGCAATGTTGCTGATAGGAAGTCGTCCAAGTTTCACATTTAGCGGCTGGTCACGAGATAAGGCCAAGGCCTCATGACGTTGATCATGCTTTAAATGATGGCGGCTCTAGCGGGAGCCACAGTGGGGGCTATTTTATTCACCGAAGCTTCACCTCAATTCACTTATACAAAGATCACGATACAACACAAGCACAAATATTGTGGCCGTAAATCATGGCGGTTCAAATTATGAACATATCATATCATACAAGCGCCCGCTATTAACCCATCCGCACCATTCATTCCATTCCATTCCGTTTTTCGTCTCGCTCAAGGTCGCTCAGCTTCTCGGCTAGCCTCGATCACACTCTCGGGAGCAATGTTACCCTCAGCAGAGATGCTGTCAGGAACACTCTCGGGCTGGTAGTAGTCCTCGCCCTTGAACTGAGAGCCACCGGGGCCGGGAGGGTTGCGGCCTACATTGGCGCGCTGGGCTTCCTGACCCTTTGAGGCGAGATCGTCAGCGGCTCCGAGGCCGGAGGTCTTCTTGACGTTGGCGCCGACAACATCGTTGTCGTTGAAGCCGCCGCGCTCGTTGTTGGTCTTGGAGAGCTTGTCGAGAGGACTGCCCTCACCTTCGTAGTGCTGACCACGGGCTTGTCTGGAGAAGTTAGAGATTGAAAGTGATGCTTTAGGTGGATGATGCTTACCGGCCCTTGTCATCGACGATGCCACCCTCACTGGGGGGAATGCGCTTGTTGTAGCCAGCGTTTGTGCTCAGCTCATCGCCAAACTCAACCTGAGCGCTCTCAAACTTGTTCTCAGCATGGGGGTTAACACCAGCGCCCTCAACGTCCTGAGGACGAGCGTTGCCGGTCTTGGCTTGGTAGGTGTTGAGGTCCATCTCGGCCTCCTTGGCGATCTGTTCGTAGTTGGACATTTTGAAGGGAATTTGTTTGTGACCAAGTTGAAGAAGAGTTTGTGTAGTTTGTTATGATGGGGTCGTAGCAAAGATTGCAATACAGACAAATTTTTGTTCGTAGAGGTCTCTTATTTGTAGTGGTGAAGAGGTAACAGTGATGTCATTCATATGAAATCATCGAGTGAAGGATATGATTTCATCGCGACGATTGAATTGTGGGAACTGAGCAAGCACAAGCCGCCTCTGACCCATTTTGATGGAGACGAAGGAATCTTTGACCTTGAAAAGAATGAGTTATGCCTACAAATCGAGATCTATCGTGAAGGGTGCTCACACGACATTGCCTTGGCGGATAGTGTTTATCTAGGTGCACACCAGGAACCCGAACCATCTCCGGAGAAAGAAATGTAACTTGACTGACTAATGTTGGATCGTAGATGTGTTCAATACCATGCTGTCATATTCCCCAAACCATTTTCGCATAACAAGCGAGACTCGTTGCAGGTAGGATGAAAGAAGTACTCTAAAGTTGTTCAAAGGAGTTTGGCTGATGATTCCTTCGGACAACAAGTCGACGCCACGTCTAAGATACAGGATGATGTCAATATATATACTGGTCTATATATATTGTGCTACTATCTTTTACAAGCCACCAGTGCTGACTAGACATCCGTGAACATGTCTCGCGTAATGCCATTGCTATCACACATGGCCCTGAAAATGCCCCCTTGTTCCCATAACTCCAACGGCGGCCCCAGCTCAACAATTTTACCCTTATCCATGACACACACTCGATCGTACTGGATCACGGTGCGAAGACGATGCGCAATGGCAATAAGCGTCTTCCCTTCCAAACCAGTCGCTAGTGTCTCTTGCACGAGTGCATCCGTCTCAGGATCAACACTACTCGTCCCTTCGTCCACCAGCACAATACGCGTGTTGCGAAGCAGTGCTCGAGCAAGCGCAATCAGCTGCCGCTGTCCAAGAGAGAAGTTGAGGCCTTCGGTTTCCACGGCCGTGTCAAGTGTCACACGCGTCTCTCGAGGCTTCCCCGAGTCAGCATTGTCTGGATCCCCCCTCTCCACGACACTGCTTGTCTGGGTATCTCCCTTGGGCATGGCGAATGACTTTTCGCTGTCTGGGAGGAGATGCGCCTCGCGGAGCGCATGCCATAGTTCAGTATCTGTGTGCTTGTTGAAAGGGTCTAGATTCGAGCGGATAGTGCCCTGGAAGAGAGTGGGATCTTGTGGAATAATAGCCAAAGCGCTTCGGAGCCGGTGGAGACCAACCTGGCCTATATCGATACCATCGATGGTAATACTCCCGCCAGAAATCTCTGTCAGCCTGAAGAGGGTTGATAGAATGGTGCTTTTACCAGCACCGGTGCGGCCAACAATGCCGAGTCTCTCACCCCCAGCAATCCTCAGGCAGAAGTTATCGACTACCAGCGGAAGACCAGGGCGATAGCGCATCTGCACGGCTTCGTATTCTATGGTTCCGTGCTCGGGCCAAGAAGGACGCACGCTGGCGCCGTTGAGGGGGGCTTCCTGGTGCAGAGAGTTTGTGTACTGGAACAGTCGTTCTGTATTCGACATGGAGTTGTTGACCTCGATCAGATACTTCACCACGACCTGCATCATGCCAACCATGGACATACTGTAAGTCAGCAACAGACCCGAGATGCTGAGAGCAACAGGTAGTGCGTTGGTGACCACAAGAATACCAGTGACCAAGTTCAACAAGATGCCGATGTTGTCAAGCCGAACAGACAGCCAATTGTGGCTAGCGAACGTCAGAAAGTTGGCACTGTCCATGTCATCGATGGCTTCATGGACCAATTTGACGAACTGGAGCTCCCGATCATAGGCGCAAATGCAGGCAGCTCCAATAAGAGCTTCATTTAGACGAGCAAAGACCACACCGTCGAGTACCAGTTGGTGTCGCCTCAGCTCTCGTGCACTGCTCCTGTAGTAAGAGATGCACCACCAGAGTGCCGTCGCGCCAAACACTAGAGCGATGGCAAACTGCGACTTGTTAGCTTGAGTACATGGAAAAGAAGAGTTGAATAAGAAGTTACATAATAGAAGTAGGCAACGATGAGAACATAGGAGCCTAAAAGCGCTGCCACGTTGATTAGCAGTTGCTGCACAGCAACGACCAGGTTGTTGTCCAGTGCATCAATGTCTCTTGTGAAGCGATATATGATACGGCCAAGAGGGGTCGTGTCGAAGAACGACATGGGAGCCCTAAGAGTCTGCCAAAGCGCATTGTTCGACATGACCTGACTCGATTTGATACATACCAAGCAGGTGATGAGAGAAGACGAAAACACTAGTACGCATTGAGCGAGACTCAGGCCGGCGTATATACCGATCTGGTTTGCCATTGTTAGTGAACCTGCTCAAGTTTGATATGAAAGGAAGAATTTCTCCTACATTCTGGCCCCGGGTGAGGCCGTACTTGTTGTCCACCCACCACGAAAGCCATAAGCCCCCCAAAATGCTTGAGGCTCGGAAAAGGAGCTGTCCTACCACCATTGCAAGGCCATTCCACAGTGAGCCGGAAGCCTTCAGCCACGAAATATAGACAGAAAAGGGGACACTATCAACAATCTTGGCCTCTTCCTGCATCAACACCTCGGCTTTCGTCGTTGTGTTGTCAGGGCCGACGGGCTCACCCTTCTTGCTTTCAGTGCTATCGGCCTCCTTTTGCTGATGTCCCCCAACGGCAACCAGGCTGGCGAAGGCAGGGTGGGACTTCATCAATTCCTCATAGGTCCCTATGGCCTCGATACGTCCGTCGACCATCCATATGATCCTGTCAAGCCGTGACAGTAGATGCAGGTGGTGTGTTGCTAAGAACCGGCATTTGCCCTTGAGCAAACCGCAGATGGCCTCGTTAAAGATATGCGTACCTACGTGCGCATCAACAGCTGAAAGAGGATCATCGAGTATCACGATGCCAGCGTCAGAGTATATCGCACGGGCGATATTGATGCGTTGCTTTTGGCCCCCTGAGAGGGTGACACCTCGTTCGCCAATTTCAGTCATATCGCCGTGTGGAAGGAGTTCAAAATCTGGCAATAAAGCGCAGGCGTGTACCACATCGGAATAGAGCTTCTGGTTGAAAGGCTTCCCGAACGTAATGTTGTCTCGCACGCTGGCGTTTTGGACCCAAGCATACTGTGGGCAGTACGCCCTGTCAGCGGCAAACTGCAGAGTGCCCCCGGTCTGCCTCATATCTCCCGCAAGAGCACTAAGAAGGGAAGTCTTGCCGGATCCAACGCTTCCAATGATGCCGACCAGCTCGCCTCTCTGGCATTCCAAGGAGATATCATCCAGCGAGAACGGCTCGTCACTATTCCGGACTGGGCGGACTTCTGTATCCGAAGTTTCGATCCCCTTCTTTTCATGCCCTGCTCGTTGTCGTCTCAAAGCTCTCGACAGGCGATTCTTGTTCTCTTTATCCTTTGGTGGCTCACCATCCTCGTTCGACGGTGGGCTTTCCCACGTGAAAGATGCATTGCTGAGTTTGACAGCTGGAGCAAGAGTAACGTCTGGAACTGTATACGCTTGTACTTCCTCAGCAAGCAGAAAGCCCTCAATCCTCTTGATCGATTGGAATGCGTCCGCAGCAAGGCTCAAGGATACGGGCAACCAGTTGGTCGGGACGCGCAGTAGGTATAGCATGGCTAAGGACGAGAAGACAACCGCTGGATCAAGACTGCCATTCACAACCGCGTACACAATGAACGTGATCATGATGGCAAGCACGGGTAGAAACTGAGCAAGGGTTCCTACGGCGCACCTGATCAGGTGCATGATGCGCAAGGCTCGAGTTTCAGACGCTCTGATGTTTCCAAGTCGGTCCTGAAAGAATCCTTCCCAACCAAAGTACTTTACGAAACGAATACTCTGGAGGATCTCCTGTGTAAGTGTGACTCGCTGGTCAGTGACTATGTTGATGCGATTCCGGCTTGCAACCAGTGGTCTCGTCGCGTATGTCACTGCGGCGAGACCAAAGATGAGAGTGGCTGCTCCTGGCAGAGCTGTCCAGCCCAGGTTGTAAACCAAGAGTGCAACTGTCAGAATGAGTTGATAAAGTGACAGCCAGGAAAGGTGGAAAGCTGCTAACGCCTGCTCGATGCGGGCGGTGTCATTGGAGACCAGGCTCATCACACGTCCGTTGGACCAGCCTTTCTCATCTACACGACAGGGAACATCACCGTATGGACCCTCACCCTCACTGCCTGTTTGACCTCCAGCCTTGGCTCTATTGGACAGTTTCAGTGACTTGTTGAACGCCATGGCTATCAAAACGCTGCGTGTCTGTCCACCGAGTAACATGCCCCGATAGTAAAACTGACTCGAGGCAAAAGTCTGAAGCATCTGCAAGATTGCGATACCGATGACATATCCTATGCCAACTGCTACTGGCTTGGAACCGCGTGTATCGTGCCCGTCGGGGTAGGCATGTTGAACCCATTCAATGAGGAATCGCAGCGTGAAAGGCGTCATCACCTGTAGAGTCGACACGACGAACTGGCTGACAGCACCAAGCCAGAAGTCAAACTTGAAGACCTCGTAGAGCGCCCATAGGAGAGGAAGGCGATTGCGAGCAACTACGCGTTTTCGAAAAGCGGTGTCGAGACTGGGCTGGAGTGTGTCCATCAGCCTTGCGTCTGACACTGTCCAGATGTCATTGCGTTCCAGGTGACGCCGGTATCCGATCTACATCATCAGTTCTCACGGTCAGCACGTAGAAGCATCGTGAGTACAGTATAGATAGATAGGTGGGTATAGTCTCACGGTCATGAGCGGACTGAGCCAAGCAAACCAAAGTTTGCTCAAGATACCTGCATCTTGTTCTGCAGTCACCTCCCTCTTCTCAGGAATGTCAGGGACATGGTGTTGGCCGAATGGCCTCAGCCACCGAGAGCGCATCTGTCAGACTGATACGCACGAGGCTTGTAGATATCACGTTTACAGGGAGTGGTCGCAGTGGATGGAAGAATGGGCGACAGCAACAATATCCGCAAGACCTCAAATTGAGACTGACTTTGGCGCTTTACCTATATGGCACGGCACAATGCCATCATCACGTCACGTATATTTGCGACCACGTATTTCACGTGCCCGTCTCCCCAACAAGACACCGCTCATAAGTTCCATTGTTGGTTGTATGCTCGTACCGATTCGGAGTTCATGCTCCGGAATAGCTGTTGGTTGGTGATCGACACGTTTTCTCTCATGAGAGCTCGAGGCTTGACGTCGCCGCATACCGGGCTCCTCCTGCAGGGTCAACATCCCCGTCAATGCAAGGTCATCGCGCTAATGCACAGTCACTGATAACGGACCGAGCCGTCTTGGCCTCACAACCTACCCCGAGTCTTTGCCACCATACGTATCCATACATGCGTTTCAATCAAAATGATCTGGTAGAAGAGTTCGAACCCCGTGCCAGCAAGTACTTCAGGCATGTGCTTCAAATGTACTTTGTCGCTGAGCTCTATTCATGCATTGAAGTTGGTGGATCAAAGCAGCTGCATTACCCGAAGCATCCAATGATCTGAAACAGTCGTATACAACTGGTACAATGACAGTAGACGAACCATTGCCCTCACCAATCACGTCAAGCAGTACGTCTCTGTAGCTCTCTAATTAGATGCACTTACTGACTCGACGTCAAGGCAGTCAACATGCGATGCAAGACCAGCTGCCAATGCAGCTCTACACAACGATTGACAAGTTCACGCTTGAGTCAGGAGAAGTCCTGATCAACGCGACGGTGGCCTTCACTGTTAAGGGTCGGCTCAACGCTCAGAAAACCAATGCTATTGTCATCTGTCACGCCCTTTCCGGCAGTGCTGATGTTGCGGACTGGTGGTCACCACTTTTGTCATGTCCTGAGAGCCCAGTCCTCGATCCCAACAGGTTCTGCTTGATCTGCTGCAATTCCTTAGGAAGTCCCTATGGTTCATCGAGCCCGCTATCTGTCAGACCAGGCAGTGCATCTTATTATGGACACACGTTCCCGAAAACAACTATTCGTGATGATGTCCGGTGAGTATACTCACGACTCTAGGCGCAGACAAAGGCTGACTCGCTACCAAATAGAATCCAGAGAATCGTAGTTGAATTGCTCGGGGTGCGGTCGATATATTGCGTTATAGGAGGTAGCATGGGGGGTATGATGGCGCTGGAGTGGGCATTGCTTGGCAAGCATTTCGTACGATCTGTGGTTCTCGTCGCTACCGCAGCCAGGCAAAGTCCTTGGGCGATAGCATGGTGTGAGAACCAGCGAGCAACCATAAAGTCTGACTCCAAGTTCCGTAGTGGGCGCTACGGTGACGATCCTCCTCGAGATGGCCTCGCGGCTGCGCGCATGGCAGCCATGATATCGTACCGAACGCACTCATCTTTCGAAAAGCGATTCGGAAGACGCAGACTGGAGACTTATACAGCGCCCAAAAAAATGATCTCGAAAGTCAACGGCAACCGTGTGCCATTCGCGGTCGATGTGCACGGCGCGGCACGAGATAACGGGCACTACGATAAGTCGGGCATATTCTTGGCGCAAAGCTATCTGCGTTACCAAGGAGAAAAGTTCAATGCTCGATTCGACACCAACTGCTATCTCCATATCTTGGACAAGATCGACTCTCACGACATCGCCCGTGGCCGGTACCCAGGTCTTTCAGACGGCGAGGCTCTACTCAAAGTCCTCGGGCAGATCCGACAGCGCACACTTGTTGTCGGGGTTCCTACAGATGGCCTCTACCCGCTCTCTGAGCAAGTGTTTCTGTCCCAGGGCTTGAAGAATGCAACTTTCGCAACACTCCAGAGCGATGATGGGCATGATGCGTTTCTCATCGAAGGTGAACAGCTCAATGAATTGTTGCGATCATTCTTCGGCTCGGATCCTGACCTATAGAAATCTATAGAATCAACATTCCACTTGTGATAATAGATCAACCTCGTACCGCAGCCGATTCGATTTGGGATGTTGGCGATGGTGCAACGGTGACCGTGGTGATAAATGTATCGTCTGTATAGTTTCCAACTGAGTATTGCCATATTTCTATGATCCAGTTGTACCAAAGCCCCGTCATCTAAATCTTGACTCTGAATACAATTGTTGAGACCAAGGCGAAGAGAAAAGCAGCAAACCCAAAGGGCAGTCCGAGCCAGGCTTGGCCCCAACTCATGCCCATGCGGAAGGCCAAAGCCATCCCGGGACCTGCCACCAAGCTTCCTATTCCTTCTGCGACCGAGATGAGCGCATAGAGCCGCCCGATGTCGCTTGTCGCGTTGGGGTGCCGAGACTCTACAAGGCTGGTGGCTAGACTGCGCATGGTTGGAGCAAAGCCCGAGCCCAAGGTGGATATGACAAGTCCTAAAAGGATACTTAGCTTTCTATACATGGCATGCCTCAACAATTTTTGGCTTACCAATTATCATGCCTACTGAGGTCTCTGACAAGAATATGATCAAACTGCCTAGAATCAAGAGGATGATGCTTGTTTTGCCAATCCAAAGGTCTCGAGAGGTTGCACTCCAGCTTGCGAGTGCGTACGTAGCAATGAGAGGGAGTATGACTGTGAACAGCGCAATGTTTACACCTGCCCGTAGTGAGATGAGAAATCCTGCCTAGATAGGTGTCGAAATGGGTTAGAAAGGCATCTACATTGATGGATCTAGAGAGTATAAACTCACCTGTGCTAAAGTCCATCCGTATCGCTTCGACACATATTGGAAGAGCATATTAGCAGCTTGGCGCCCGACCTTGGAGATGAGGAAAGTAAAGACAAGGGCGGACAGGACTCTGTCTTTTATGACGAAATCGAACGAGTCTTTGTTTCGATTAAGCCAGCCTCCCCATGCACCACCATTCTTGGATGGTATCTCTGCTTGCTCACTGATTGTGTAGTCGGAAGATATGTCATTGGTGTCCTCACCGGCCCTCTTGGAGTCAACCACTGGCAGCGTTTCCGGCAACCCAAGTGCTAATATGACACTAAGTCCTTGGAAGGCCACTGCCAGCAGGAGAGGGATCCATGTGTTCTTGTTCATCAACATCGAGGCGATTGGAGGGACAATCAGATCTGCGACGAGGTCGGTACAAAAGCGATAAAAGAACACCGTACTCCTGACCTCTGCCGGCACTACATCAGCAACCACAGTGGTGAGTAAGGTTGTGCCCGTGGTTGGACCACCTCCGATGACGAAGAAGAGTGATGATAGCCATACTGCATTTAAAGGTAAATGCAGTACCCCGACCTTTAAAAAGTGGTTAATACTATTAGAATGTGAATGGAGGTTTGGCAATACTTACAAAGAATAGCGTCGACGCCCAGGACAAAGTATACCCAGCCAAGGCTAATACCAGGATCCATTTACGTCCGCGCAAGTCTGCCACATAACCATAAGGGATTGGAAGCAGGATTGCAGGAATGGCATCGAAAAAGTACTGCCAGCCCACAACCGAAGCTACTTTGTCCTGCACCGGGTCGATCTTACAGAGGCGCTCAGGGACGGACCCATCACGATCCACTAACGACGGATCGTGCCGTAGATAGTGGCGGGTACAGGCAACGGACTCAAAGAGCCGCACTCTTGGCGCAGAGTAGAGAGATTCGCCAACGTCTGAAACGACGGCGAGGACGATGCAGAGGAGCACGACGTAGATCCACGGCCATGAACAACGAGTGCGATGCGTGTTCAAGCTCGCAACTGGCCTGGACTCGCTGTTGGATGTTTCGGACTGTGGTGAGAGGAGGGCCGTCCTTTCATTGACATGGGTTTCGTGCCCATTTTCGCGATGTTGGTGCATTTTCACTTAATGAAACTCATGAGGGTGTAGGAAAAGAGAGAATGAGAAAGACGTGCTGCTGGAGGAGAGTGCATAGCGACTAATGCTTTGACTAGGGCGGTGACTGAGACGGGAGATAAGACAAGCATGGGTGCAATTGAAGTGACATCACAGCCAACAGCGATGGCTTTTTTGTGGGTGTATCAAGGGTGAAGTTGATTACAGCCCGGATACGTATGACAGGTCATCATCAAGCAGCGGTGTTATGAGAAGCGTCGTGGATGTCACGTGCCGTCTTGTATACATTAAGAGTTTCTTCCATTTGGATAGCGCACGTCGTACTTTAAGAACTGCTTGATACATATTGGAATTAGGTCCTGCCATTCCTTACTTGTCGTTATTCAGTATGTTGGGCGATACATTGGCCAACGCTGGTACTGACTGGTCCTCACATTAATTGACGGACTGGTACGGGAACCGACATGACTGAGTACACCAATGCTGTCATCAATCTACATTCAACTGAGGCTCAAGCAAAGTTAAACACCACATACAAACATTCGGGATGCGAGAATTCATACTAAACTACCCTAGAAATGATAAAACTCGCGTTCGCGTTCTTCCCAGGCTCGCCATTCAGCTGGTATGTGAGGACTGGTCGTAACCTCTTCACTAGACGCTGAGTTTGGATCTTGGCTGGCTGTATCAGTGGTAAGCAGCTGCTCGCTCCGTTCAACTTGTGTGACACAACTTACAGGATATGCCATGGTTTTGATAGAATGGGTGCTTCGAGTCAGTACAAATCCCCCGGGCCGCATACGAGACACCACGCTAAGCAGAATATTCTCTTTCTCCAGCGTTGTTGATCCAACCGCTGCGTTGAAGTAAACAACATCGTGCTGACAGAGGTCCCGGGGAGCCTCTTTTATATCGCCCGCCTCGAATGTGCAGTGTTGCGTGTCTTCGCAGAGTCTGTCAAGGACCTTGATGCTCTTCTCTAGACGATCGGGAAGAAGCTCCAGGCTGTGGATTCGCACGGTTTTGGCTTGTTTCTTGGCCCAGCTGGCTATCCAAACAGCTGTCTCTGGCATTGCACCAGATCCCAGAATGGCTATGGACTCGGGAGCCTTGTCCATGATGGATAGGAGGCCCGACCACTCTGCTTTGAGCACATATTCATAGAATTCATGAATCGGGGTGGTGTTAAAGATCTGCCAGGCTAGATGCGATACGACAGTCAGTGAACGATGCAAAATCTGTGCTCAGATTCGTACCATCAGTTGCGTCTTGTGCAGCTGCAACTCTGTCTGCCCACGTCACTTCCAAGGCGCCCTCGCACTCTCCCATGACATATCTAATGTCTGGCATGAGGCCTAAGATGTCTGGATGCGCTAGAACCGCCGTTTCCAACTCAATGTCGAGAGTCGTGAAGCCTATGACTTTGTAAAACTTGTCCCAAAATGGGACGACCTGATCGGTCTTCTCGGGTGTGTCCAAGGGGCACAAGGATTTTGCTGCCTGGATGTTTTCCACCATGGTCTTTACATAGACTTGACCTTCGGCTTCCAGGTCTCGACCCGGGGTTATTGAGTCAGTCGTCATTGTTTCGGAGGTAAGAATGAGATTGAGGCAAAATGACAGGTTGAATGTGATGAAAAGTTTATAATGAAGCGTTTGTAGTCACTTTGTAGTTCGCGACGAATTGGTTGCTCAGTCCTCTTTCGCTTATGTTTTCAACTTCACAATTCCAGGGGAGCTAATTTTCAGTCACCAGTTATTCGCCCGGTTAGGAACTCGGTCTGCCTGCGATTGGTAGGGCTGCACAGTCATATACTCCCGGGAATCCTGCAAGGTCTTTTGACCCGCGGTAGATCGCGGTCAGGAAGCTTACCATCATACCAGATACAGACACAAACCTGCAGTGTCATTCGCCACATCAACGCCTCGTCCTGCATAGAACCTCTGAACATGCCGGTGGATTTATGGCTCCGACACTGCTGCAAGTTGCCTGTCTACGAAAGGTTACTGCGGATTTAGGCCAAATCAATATCGGTAAAAAATATCAACATGAGCCCCTCGAGTACCTTAGACGAGGCCGCAAGAGCGCACACAAGCAGCCACAGCACTAAGAATGGCGAACACAGTTCCAACGGGGCAGCCTTGTCAAAAGTAGTGTCCAAAAATACACGCAAATGGCATTTCGATACTCTTCAAGTCCATTCTGGTCTTGAGAACGAGACCGCCCATGGACAATGTTCCCTGCCAATCTACAACTCGGCATCATTCCGCTTCAAGTCATCAAAGAGCATCGAGGATGCCTACAGCTTTTCAGATGGTCCGAGGAGCCAGTTCTACATGTACAGCCGACTTTCCAACGTGAGTAATTCCAGGTCATCTACTCCAGTAAAATGGTGACTAACGGATGTGAAGCCTAGTAATGTCGGCTTCGAGAAGCGCATGGCGGCTCTAGAGCTTGGAAAAGACGCTCTTAGCTTCGCAAGCGGTGCCGCTGCAATTTTGACAGTCGCGCAATCATTGGTGACTGTTGGCGACAATGCTGTTGTGAGCGGATCTGTTCATGGTGGAACGTATCATCAATTCGAAGTCATCCTCCCTGCCATGGGTCTAGAGTGTCGCATCATGGATACAAATGACCTAGAAAGGGTTGAAGCAGCGATTGATGAGAGAACCAAGTTCGTCTTCACTGAGACCATCAGTAACCCCAAGTTCGCGGTAGCAGACTTGGAGGGTCTCTCGGCCATTACCCGACGTGCAAAGATTCCTCTAATCGTGGATGCTACCTTTTCAGCTGCTGGCTTCTTCTGCCAGCCAGCCAGATTTGGTGTCGATATTATCATTCACTCGGCTACTAAATGGATCGGTGGCCATGGAACCACGTTGGGGGGAGTTGTCATAGAGACAGGTGTTTCCGAGTGGCAGTCTAATGCAGCTCGCTATCCTCATCTTCATGCAAAGCGAGGCCGTGAAGGCACCGATACCAGCCTCTACGACCAGTTTGGCAACGAAGCATACATGAGCTTTCTAAGATGGGAGTTCATGCGCGATACAGGAGCTTGTCTCGGTGCGCATGCCGCCCAGCAGCTCTTCATCGGCGTCGAGACCCTTTCGCTTCGCTGTGAGCGCCAGCACCGCAACGCTCTGTTCATATCGTCTTGGCTGCGCAACCACCCGCGCATCGCTTGGGTCAAGTACCTGGGCTTTGAAGACCACCCGTATCACCAGCTCGCCTTGAAGTACCTGAAGGGCTTTGGAACTGTGATGACGTTTGGGTTCAAAGGGACAGTGGACATGGCATTTGATGTTGTTGATTCGTTTGAGATTATCTCGAACACGCCTAATGTTGGAGATGCAAAGACTACGGTCGGGCATCATTGGTCGACGACGCACAAGGGATGTTCGGTTGAGCAGAATGAGGCAATGGGTGTGTATGAGGACCTCTTCCGGTTGTCACTTGGCATTGAAAAGGTGGACGATCTCATTGCCGATTTCCAGCAAGCATTCGACGCAGTGCCACTCAGAACCTAACTGATCCATTCTGTATTATAAAAGATTGATTCAGTTCGATTGCAGTGACAAAATCAAGAAGCATTAAAGCCAATTAAACTTTGAACAACAATGTGCTAGAGAATTAGGAGTATCCCACAATGCCGGAAGCATAAGTATTTGGCAAAACTATAAGACCTTAAAGTTACTGCTACATACTACTAGAGAGCACGGTTGCCGCATTGACTCCTGTATAGCGTGCCTTATGGTGACGAATTTAAGCTTTCGTCGTCAGAATGCTCGCGGAATGGTTATTCGTAAATAAACAACCATAAACGCAACGTCAGGTCGGTTAGAGTCTGACTACCCCCGGAAGCCCTCTTGACTAGTGCTGTGTGTGCTGTTGCTGGTTGTGCACAAGTCAACGTGCAGCATGACCATGCAGTGTCAGAGGCCCTGCACTGACAGAGCCTCTATGGTGCCATTACCCAGCAGTTTATTGTGCAGTGAAACGTGAGGTGTGCTTGCGGCACAGGGTGGAATTCAGACATAAGGCCCCCGGGAACAACTATGAGTCTTGATATCCAGGCACACACTTCTCACTTACGTACGATTTCAGCAATGGCCGAACAAACACGGCTCTACATCTGGCTGAACTTGCCAGATAACCAAGGTCAGTTTATGTGATCAGAGCACAGACACCCACCCATTCTAACAGCTTCCTGTCAGTCTCACTCGAGTGTGAGTGGCGATATGTGCAGCAAGACGGAAACGAGGCCCAGCAATTCCACAATTTGTACATTGCGCCCAAAGTTCGCAACTCGGAACCACTGGAAACCTCCCTCGGTCCCGGGGTGTGGATCTCACACAATGATTCTCAGTCGGAGGCTTCTCAACTCAGAAAGAATCAAGAATCAGCCATCGCTGCGCTTCTCCAGGAATGCATCGCGCAAGAAGCCCTGTGCGTCTTCCAGGTTCCTAGAGTGAGTGGCTTTGCAGGGCATGCCGACCCTTGGGCGTTTCGTGTGGCAGACTGTGCCCTTGTTTCTTCGAACAAGACCTTTCTCTCGCCACTTCAGGAGATAATAACTCATTCGGACTCTATCGGTACCGTTGATGGCGTATTCAAGGCATTGGACGTATCGATCGGTGCTATCCTATCTCCCCTGAAACTATGCAACGAGGCTATCGACAACCTTGAGTTTGAACTCACACGAAGGCTTTCCTTTCCTTTCATCTCGCCAGAGCCCATCCGCAAGCGGCGCATCTGCTTCCTGATATGGAGTCGCATAGCGGCCAAGAGAGCGGCATGGGCGAAGGCAAAGGCGCTGGGTATCGAAGTGGTAGTTATGAGTTCTGGTGCATGGTCCAAGGATGACCAGCCACCGCATGAGTATCTGATAGATGGCTACATCAGTATGGACTTGACGACAGACGATGGCTTCTGGAGAAGAATCGCCGATGCAATCAAGGAATACCCAGATCCAATAGACGGCCTCTGGGGGCCGTGGGATCCGTTCATGGTGTCAACGGCTATGGCAGCGAGAGATCTGGGACTCTATACACCAGAACCAGAAGCTTTTTCGGTTTCAACAAACAAGTATCGCACTCGCCAGATGCTCGACCCCGACGAGAAAGACTTCTTCACGGTGCAGAACCTCAAAGAGCTAGAATCTAGACTGCAGTCTACTAAATCCGTCAATTTCCCTGTTGTATGCAAACCAGTCGCTGGATTAAGCAGCTGGGGAGTCTACCGGGCAAACAACGCCGCACAACTGCGTGATGCCGTCGAGAAATCTCTCATCGTCAGCCAAGAACTCCCCGATCTGAGTGTTGTGGTCGAGCCATACATCGACGGGCCTGAAGTGGATTGTAATGTTGTCCTCTTCAGGGACCAGGTTCTGTACACTGAGATTGTAGACGACTTTCCTTGCTCCGCAGACCTTGCGGAAGATCCGACAGGAAAGCTCTTCACAGAGTCGCAAGCGGCTGTGCCCTCGAGGCTCCCTGGGAACGAACAGCGTGCCATCACCGACGAGGTGGTCTCGGCAATTCGAAAAATGGGCTTCGACACTGGTGTGTTTCACTGTGAAGCGAGAATTTGCAACTCGTCCATGGAATACACTTTCACCAACGGCGCAACGATTCCGGACCTTGAGCCTATAGCGGAACCCAAAGGTTCTGAGAACACTCCGGTATATCTTCATGAGGTCAATGCCAGGATGCCGGGGCCTATGAGTTCAGCCTCCAGCGTCATCGCGCGCGGAATCGACTTGTGGATGTTGGGTGTTCTCTGCGCCGTCGGAGACTGGTCTCGATACGAAGCATTTTCAGCTCCATTTCTCCATCCAGAGGTCACCGACCACACGTGGCTCATTAACTGCATCGTGCCTGTCAGCCTGGAGCGTATCAAGCCCCTGTTCCCCGATCATCCGGCAGATCAGCTTGCACACCAGGCGGTGGATAGCAGTTACAGTCCTATATTGGAGCTGGCCAAGACTCATCCCGATTTGACGAAACATGTGGCACGACACCATGTGTACATAGAGCCTGCGACGAGATTGGGAGGCAAGGAGGGTGACTGGTTGTGGACTATGTGTATGGTGTTTCACACTCCGCATAGTCGAGAGCACGCATTTCAACTAGCTCAGGAATTCCCCGAGGTTTACGAGGCCTTTGTGAGGGACAGATATGGCAATGGATAGAATCATGCAGTCACACTGTGAAGTCGTGTTCTGTGAGAGGTAGAGAGAGAAAGTCTGGTAGTCGGGGAGGAAGCCCAGTAAGCATCTGAGATATATTGAGTTGGTGTTGTGAGTGACGGCGTGTCCGAACGAGAGTTGCCATGACCTTCAAAATACGCTCAGCGGATTTAGATGAGGAGACTTTTAAAGCTCTTTATAAGTGTATATATACATACTGGTATATATATATTGGGCCCTCGGACACAATAACAAGCGACTTTCAACATCTGCAGGCTGATTGATCCGCCCCACTCTGGCTGCCTTGACGCTGTCGGACTAACTGTATTGCCGAAGCCGAACCTCTCCCTCCAGCCTCCTGTTCGCAGTCCACAATTCACGCTCACTGCCATCATCAATCAATCTCTCTCTCTCAACCGTCGCCATACTTAACTCCGCTCCCGAAACCTTCTATTTCTTTCAACCCTTCTAATCCTCACGCACATCCCCCAGCAGCCTTTCCCTCATTTTTCCTTTCGCCTCGCCTCGCCTCGATCCGACCGAGTCCTTTCTCAACAATGCTCACCGAGAGAAGCCCGTGAATCGCGCTACAGCCGTTATAAAATTCCGGATTATACCCACCCAGCGAGCGCGTTCTGCCTCGCTTCGTGGAATAACCGGGGCTTGTAGAAGGGACCTGCTCATATCTCGCAGTTCATCTGGAGTTTGGGGCGACCTAGCAGTTTCATCTGGAGGTCACAGGTAGCCTGGCAGCGAAGCCGGCTTCTCTTTGGTGTGCGTTGTCAAGTTTTGGGATTTCTAGGTAAGTACCGACTTTTGTGATACTGATCATTTAGTATTTCAGTCAGCGGTATGTGATTCACTGCACGAACTATGGCGACTCCATCATGTATCGATATTGAACAGACACCGACCGTCGTTGAGTGGGAATGGGAGGGCGCGACGCGTTCCTTAGCCACTCCAGATCCAGACAATGTCCCGATACGATTTACGATACACACCGATTCGACCCACGACAAACATCGCGCTCATTTCGAGATAGTTGTTCCTGTCAAATTTAAAGACAAGCCGAGTAGTGCGGCCGTTTTCTTGCGAATTAGCCCTTTATTCATCACATGTTTCCGCTTCTCTACAAACATTGACACTTTGGACTCGATAAAAAAGCAGCGGTTTGACTCTGCCACATGTCTCGAGTTTGAACTGAGCAACTCTATCGCCGTGCTCGTCCCCAGCTACGTCAAAGGGCCAGTATCAGCCTCACGACCACGGTCTGGCAAGGTTCTCGACTCTCTCTACGAGCTATCCCATGTCACTGCTCTACGAATATATATTCAAGATTCTCTATTATCCCTCGACCAACTCAATTCCATCAGCGACACAGTAACAAAAGGTCATCTCGAACCCTTTTCCGGCCCCGAGTATGATATTTCGCGCATGTTCAGTGGCAGCGGAGCAAAAGCTACAAAACTTGCTGCACCCAAACCTCCATCATATGAGAAGGCGACGAGCTCACAACCGCCGAGCGCTCCCTCATATCAACGTAAACGACCTCGACAGGACAGTCCGCAGGGGCCCGATAGCATCAGCCAAGTCTGGGATAAGCTACAGAAGCTAGAGTCCTTGTTTCACAACAAGGTCGGAGAGCTAACAGCTGAGAATGCTAAGCTCCGAGACCAGAAGCCAAAACCTGACGAGTCACAAGCTGAGACTGCCCAGCCTACAGACCAGTCACAGGTGGTCATAGAGCTGAAAGCTGAGAACGCTCGGCTTCGTGAAGAGGTAGAGCGTTTGAAGAAGAGGCAGGAGGATCTCGAGGCAGAGGTCGCATCACTGCAAACCGCGCAAAGAAGCGAGAAGGATAGAGAGGAGGTTGCAATCATAGAAATTCGAGACGACATTGAGTCACTGGAGCGTAGATTGTCTTGGGTCGAGAATGGAAAAGACGAATACTTCGTGAAGCAAATAAAGCAAGAAATCTTTGACGAGTTAGCGACACGTGTCTTGGGTGGCTAGACGCTTGTATCAAGGTACATTATCAATTCAGGGGACCAAGACACTTTACTGATACAAATCAGGAGTGAACAATGACCGAGATGCCAGTACATGACGTTACGATTTTCATCATCACACAAGAAACCTGAGCAACGGGAGGTAACCTCTCGCGGCGGACACCGGAGTGGTAGAAGCGGCGTGCTGCGTCCTCTTGGGGCGCCTAAGCCACACCTCCCACAAACTTGACAGGCGAACAATCTTGATCGTCCCTGTGAGCATTTGTGTCTATGATACGGCGTGACCAATCATGCTCCATCACAAGCGTAAACGACATGACCGCAAAGACAAGATGGTCCTCAGCAGCGAAGGAAGATCAGACGCTCAGGAGTACAAGTCGCATACCATCAAGATCAAAAAAGGCATTGCTCGTTTATTGCTATACGCCCATATCTAATTATGCTGCCAGCCCGGATAACAAAAAGAATTATCTGTCTCAAATAGTGATTGTTCTAGCCAATCGATTGATCAATGAAGCTCAGCTCCACCAGAGAGGAGAATGTTGACAAGCTCTTCGTCTTGAGCCCTCACAGCTACTTCGAGGGCCGTCATGTCGCCCGAGTCCCGTGCATTGATATTTGCTCCATGAGTCACCAGCAGCTCGAGAGCACTTGCACGTCGAAAGCGTACAGCGATATGGAGGGGAGTTGTGCCGGAGCAGTCGCGCGAGTTCACATCTGCGCCGGCCTTGATCAGCGAGAGCAGAATTCCGGTCGTCCCATTGCGAGCGGCGATGTGTAGTAGCCTAGATGGTCTGCTGTTGGAATCGTTGGAGTCGGAGGTGAGTGAACTCGAAGACGCAGGCGGTGCTCGCGGCTCTGGGTTGGATATTCCCGGGACTGAGACTGAGACTGAGAGCTGACGAGGGCTAAGGGTGTCCACTAGTGAACCACTAAAACCAGGCCAGTCCTCATCGAGAGACGAGGGCCAGGGCAGGGCGGTAGGGTCGTCTAGGGGGCCGTCTAGTGCCCAGACGCCAAGGTCTTCCGACGCTTCGGCCCGTACACAGGCGGAGTCAGAGCTAGAGCCAGAACCAGAGGCAGAGCCAGGGTGTTGTGGCGGGTGCAATGGCACCGCCAAGTCCTGCGAAGTTGCTTCTGCGGTTGGTTGTACTGCGACGTCTGCAGGAGTGTCGTTGTGCTGCTCACGCTGCCGTTGACGCGCTCCTAAGGCTTGTGAGCATCGAGAAGAGGAAAGTAGTTGCAGTAAGGTCGTAGTAACATACTCGATGCCCTCTTGGCAATTCTGTTGCGTTCGCGGAGACGCTGCGTTTCCTGCTGCTTGGGCGACGGGAAGAGAACGCAGGCTTCAAGCTCTTCCATTTCAATTGAGAGCCAAGAGATATTGACCCTGCCAGCGGCATAGAGCTTGTCTTTGATGCACGCACGCACAGTAGAAATTTGTATTCCAAGACCTCCAGACTGGTTAGAAACCTCCCGCCCAGCCTCAAGAGTGGAGGTCCATACTAATAAACAATGGTGATGGCGTATACTACGGCTCCACGGCATAATCCTTGGCGATCAGGAACGCGTAAACTACGACTCTGAACGTGTCGACGGAGGAAGTTTTGCGCATTTTGGACCCCAAACACTCCCTCCAGGCGTCAGCAAAGGAGAGCAGAGCAGGGTTCGTGGCGTGGCGAGAAGTTGGCTACAGCCTTAAGGGTATGTTTCTTGCATGCGCATAATATCATATACCTACCAAAACAGGCAACTGGAGTGGCTCATGAGATCATTAAGGTATCATAATCGCGTTTGTCGGCCGTGCCGTATACATATACAGACTAGACAGATTCCTTCTAGCAATCACCTATATCCCAAAACAACAGGATGCCGGCACACCTCGTATGTATACGAACTCCACTGATAAGAGGTGATCACTGATTAATGGGAATTAACGGGCATAACTGCCTTGGACTGCGATCTGACGCTAACTGTATCGATCTGGCTGATCTCAATAGAGACCTAGGCAATCAATATATATTCTCCGGAGCCCGACAGCATTTTAGGTCCCGGCTTGGCTTCCCAGTACCGTCCGTAGTGTAAGATTGAGAGTAAGCTTAAATAGTTTGTAAGCTTACATCCGGCTGTACTGTATCAATTGACGGTGAACAATGAATGACACTGAATAGAAATCCTGCTCAAGTCAGAGATCAATCAAATTTTATCCTAGAAACAAAACATGTCAAGGACGAATGGGAAGGCTGCCGGTGTCAGGACCTTTTGTTGATGTCGTTGCAGTCGTCGATGCATGGTCAGAACAGCGGGCGCAAGGGCAGATTATGACTGCGCGCCTGGCCTGTCACTTGTGTCAGTGAGTTAGCCATGGACTGTTTGTCGGAGAAAACAGGTACCGGAAGATGTTGATCCTGCTAACTGAAATGAGCAGTGATGATCATCTACCTAGTTAGAGCATAGCTATCTGATGCGAGCCAACAGCCCTGTGATTAGACACCTTGCTAAGTAGCACCATTGCGTGATAGATGATCCTTGGAGGGTTTACTTGTGGCTCGGGGGGCTAACACGGGCAGCACATTACTACATTTCTTACACGGCTGCACGGCAGGAGGATGGCAACGAACTACACTTGACATTTGGCGGTAATGTGGCAATAGTACTAGACCGGCAAGGTACTGTACCTGGATGATTGCTACCGCTTGACCCAAGGTATCTATCAGGTCTCTTGACAGCGTGAGGCATGGTCAACATGGCCCAAATGGCTGCCAGAATGGCACTGCTCTGGTATGTATATCATGAGCTAGCTTTATGAGTGTAGATGTCTCCCCTTTTCGAGCTGTCGGATATCACCAACAACCCCTACAAACATCTATCCAAGGTATCAACTTTTAATATTCATCATGTCTCATTATGCGTCCGAGGCCAAACAACCGTCCCAGACAGATCAGCCGCCACCAATCGTGACCATCAAGTATCAGGTCGATGATGGCGTGCGGCATACCTCGGAACAAGCTTGGAACAGGGGCTACACGAATAACCCCAACATAAAGCAGATTCCCGTGCCATACACCCTACATGATCTACGCGCACTAGCTTTCCCCAACGGCGCAGACTGGTCTTTCTCACATTCTGCAGAGATCTTGAAGGATTATGGCTTCACTGCTATCAAGTTTGACCCAAAATGGGCCAAAGTCGATGACGAGGTGCAGGCCGGAGATTACGATGACTTGCAGACTTTGGAGGAGGCTTATTTCCCTGAAGTGAAAGAGTCGGTCCTCCAGTTAACAGGGACTAAACGGGTCTTCATCACGAATAGCATCGTTCGAAGAGGTGATGCGCCGCTTAAGAAACCTGCGGATGGAAGCGGTAGCTCGGCGGTCGTCAATGGCAAAGACCAGAAGAGTGTACCCGATAGTTACAAAGCATCAGATGAAACTCGACCAACACATCTTGCATCCTTTGACAACTCGAGGCCTGCGAGAGGAGCACATGTAGACTACACACCTGTTGGTGCTCGGCGCTCCATCCGTCGCTGGAGGCCAGACATTTACAAAGCCGCACTCGAAGCCGGAATTATCGACGCTGAGGACAAAATCTGCGCCTCAGCTAAGCTTGACGCTCAAGACAAGGCGAGCAACGATATCATCGATGCAAAGTACAACGCGGGCGGCAAGCTGGGACCGCGTTACGCAGCCTACAGCGTCTGGCGGCCCATGCGAACAGTCACGCGAGATCCGTTAGCAATGGCACCTCGATGGTCGTTCCCCAAGGACGGGGCATTAGGATTTCTTGGATATGAGTCTAGAATGTTAGCTGCGCCTTCTATGGGTGGTGACTTTCTACGAGAGCTGGAGTCTGTGATTATCAGTGAAGCAGATGCGAGAGCATATGAGAGCTCGGGGGTGGCGGCGAGTGGACTGGAGAGTCCGCAGTGGTACTATCTCCCGGAGCAGAAGCCAGACGAGGTCATTGTGCTCAAATTTTTCGATAGTGCTGCTCTTGGGGGAGGTTTGGTGTCTGGTGATGTTGGGGGCGCGCCTCATGCGAGTCCTGATCTTGGTGATGCTGCTTACGGGCCTGCTCGTTGGAGTATTGAAGTTAGATGCATCGCCATATGGTGAGGCATTGCAATAGCCTGATGGCATGTTGAGGGGTCTCATGTAGTTCAGCCGTCACAAGTGTTTCATATTCACACAGGAGTTTCTCAATCAACCTTGGTGTTTTCAAATGACGACGACTGGGATACACATATATTGTAGATACTAAAATAGTATCAGGACAATATTGCTATCCCCTATAAAATGCTCACCCTCATACCCTCATGCTGCAGCATAGTGGAATGATACAAAGTCAACTCCACCCGATCCACGTAAAACGTAACTTGTATCCTGATTACCTTACCCTTGAAGATTAGCTTATGCATGTAATACTTACATAAGGAAAGGCTTGAAAGGGTCAAGATCCGCCTCTGACTCTGCAGAGTCAGAGGCAATGGTACCAAAGTAGGCGTGCTGGTGCAGGCCGCTCCTTCGTATGGGTGGCTATCTAGCCAAACTCCCAGCAGTTTTGGCTCCTCAGTTCTCTCCGCCCTATGCAGTCTCCCTATCTTGATATTATTCAGTTTCCAAGCCCGCACACGCCAGGTCTGTCGCTCTACAGCCCATCATGAAAGAACACAATACAAATGGACACACCAACGGGACATCAGAGAAAAAGCCATCGCGGGCCTCAACTAACGGGATTGTCAAGAACAGGCCAAAATGGAGATTCGACACCATCCAAATTCATGCAGGGCTAGAAGAAGACCCGAAGTATGGTCACTGCACACTACCCATCTATAACACCGCCTCGTTCAAATTCGGCTCTTCAGCTGCTCTGAACGTAGCCCTCAGTGACATATCAAGCTCCCAAAATCATCTGTATACCCGGGTGTCTAATGTGAGTCTGTCTCGTAATGATGACTAGGGCTTTGTCTAATACAGGTACGCAGCCAACTCACGATGGACTTGAGAAACGCATTGCCGCCCTCGAGGATGGCAGAGATGCCCTCACTTTCTCATCGGGCAGTGCGGCAGTCTTGGGCGTCGTTGCGTCGCTAGCAGGAAGGGACGATAATGTCATCGTGTCTACAAGCATTCATAGTGGAACGTATCGTCAGTTCCGCAAGGCTCAGGCCCAGCTGTAAGTCTTTTGTGTGTTGGGAAAACCTATAGACTAAATTGAGCTTGCAGCGGTATCGAATCACGTTTCTGTGATGTGAACGATCTTGAGCATGTCAAATCCCTTATTGACGACAGAACCAAATTCATCTTCGCCGAGTCTCTCGGAAACCCCATGTTCTCCGTCCCCAACTTTGAAGCTCTCGCTGCAATCGCGCATTCAGAACATGTCAAGATCCCACTTGTGGTCGACGCAACACTCACCGCAGCTGGTTACTTCTGTCAGCCTGCTAAATGGGGCGCAGATATCCTCATCCACTCCGCCACCAAGTGGATAGGAGGCCATGGCACTACTCTCGGCGGTCTCGTTATTGAGACTGGGCGTTCGGATTGGCAGACCAACAAGATTCGCTTTCCAGGTCTATATGGACAGCTTCCGGGGCTACAGGGTGAGCAGGACGATTGGTATGCGGCTGCTGGTGACAGGGCGTATATGCAGTACCTGAAGACTGAGTATATGCGTGATACTGGGCCATGCCTTGGTCCATTTGCAGCCCAGCAGCTATTCATTGGTAAGAATAAAAACCATACCTTCACATGAAAGCGATCTCTGGTCTTACTCACTATGTTCAGGGGTAGAAACACTCTCAGTTCGCTGCGAGCGTCAGTCCAAGAACGCCGAGACCTTAGCCCTCTGGCTGCAGGCCCATCCCCGAGTTGCCTGGGTACGCTATCTAGGCTTCCAAGATCATCCTCACCACCAACTGGCCCTCAAGTATTTCCAGCGGGGCTTCGGCACCGTGATCACGTTCGGGCTCAAAGGCGGCGCGGCAGAAGCTATCTCGCTGATCGACTCTTTTGAGATGATCATCAACACAACGAATGTAGGCGACTCCAAGACACTGGTTGGGCACCACTGGTCAACAACGCATAAGCACTTCACCAAGGAGGAGAGCTTGTCTATGGGAGTGGATGAGGACCTTGTGAGGTTATCGCTTGGGATAGAGGATGCAAGGGATATAATTGCGGACTTTGAGCAGGCTTTCGAAAGGACTGGAGACAAACTATAGTTAGGCCTGGAGTCGTGGGACTTGGTAAGTGGTCAATAGTACCAGAAAGATACGCATTTTCTGAAGTGCTGTCTCATACGTACATAGTCTGAATAGTGTTTTAATACATACAACCATACACTAGCCGAGCTCTACTCCTTCGTCAACCGGATGCCCCTTCCAGCCAAGATGTCATTTCTCTCTGACTCCAGCCTCTCTCTAGATGTCTTGAATAAAGATGGCAATCCGGTGTTCTCGTACGCCAGCCCCTGAGCCATGGCCGCAATGCCCTCCGCGGCCAAGAAGATAACAGGCATACCATGTCCGTGGAACCCAGCAATTACGAATACACCATCTCTACCGGGAACCTCTCCTACGTGAGGAAGCGAATCAGTACTATATCCCATTATCCCGGTCCAAACACCGTCAACATGCGCGCCCGACTCCTCCCACCCTACAAACGTCCGCTGCATGTAGTCATCTGCAAAGTATCGCCGCGCCGGCTCAATGAGTTGCGTGTCGTCGAAGTTGTTGTACCAGCTCCCTGGGTCATTCTCATCGTACTTGTGGTGAGCGCCACCAACGACTATGCTATGGTCCTCCAGTTGTATCATATAGTTGTAGCCAGTCTTCTTGGAGATGGGGTCCTGTTCCATTATAGCATAACTTGCGGCGAGGAGGTTCGGCAGTGGCTTGCCCTTGGGGCCTGTGATGTGGCATGCAAGTCCCTTGCAGGGCACGATAAAACTCGCGTACTCGGGGAGAAGTGCTGAGGTATAGGCGTTGGTGGCAATGACGACTTTTTTAGCTGTCATGGTTTCTCCCGAGCGCATTTTGAGGACATGGCCGCCTGATTCAGCATGCTCAACTGATACCACCGCAGTTTGGGTCTTTAGTGAGAGCCCCATGTCAACACACCGCGCCAAAAGAGCCGTGAGAAGCTTGTAGGGCGATACCCGAGCTGCAGGCGTGGAGAAATAACCTTTTGCATCTCGCAGTCCTGTACGCTCAGGTGCATCGTCACCCTCGTAGAACTCTACCACATCTAGCAGGGTATCACTGAAAGGCGACGCTTGCCTCAAGTCCTCATATGCCTCACGCACCATGTAGACTTGCCCGGGGGTTGTGAGAACAGCGAGACTCTCCGTCTCTGCAAAGTCACAGTCAATAGCTTCCGCCTTGATAAGAGCCCTCATCACGTCGAGATGACGGGCTTCGAATTGAACAATCTCGGCCGCCGCAGAGGCACCGTACCTCTTGGAGTTGCTCGCAGCTCCCATCAGGTAGTCGGGGCGCAGATGTCCTCCATTCCGCCCTGTAGCTCCAGAACACGGATCCTTTGCCTCCAGGAGGAACACGCTTGGTGGCAGAGATGCCGTTTTCAGTATGTGGTATGCCGTAGCAATGCCTGCATATCCACCGCCCACAATAGCCACATCACATGAGCTTGGGAGAAGTTCAGTGTTTGGAGGTACTTGTTGCTTCTGGGCTTCGTGCTGCCAGTAAGATTGCGGTGATCCCTCCATGGGGAGGCCTGGGATGCTCATTGTGATCTGTGCCGCGATACATAGACGAAGGATTAGAGCTGGGTGCGGACTCAAGAAGACTCCCACGGCCAAGGCCCAGTAGGCGATCCCTATACCGATGTCAACTTATGATAAGCCCATGCGATGTAGTGTCAGGATCGATCTTTTAGAGGAGTGACTTGCATGAAATGGATACCAATGACCCCGCAGAATTTTGACACCAATGATGATGCTGATTGGCGAACCCTGCACGAGTGACACTGCATGCATACTCAAAGCACAACTTGGGTGACGTCCAATGCTTGTGTCAAAGGCAATGTATTCTTCGCTTTCAAGACATGGGCTCATTCGGAGCCTTTCACGACATTCCAACCGTTTGGCATAATGATATATGAGATACCCAGAGGCTCTAAAACTCTATGATGCCGATTCTCAACCCCGTGCCCAAGGAAGTATACTCACCTATCTAATTCGGCCAACATGTCAACCACAGCCACAATCACCAAAACTACTGGAGTCCCCTTGCCCGAGTCGGCTGAATTTACAACCATCTCGTATACAAGGATCAAGCAAGGAAACGCCAATGAGTTGTCCGCTCTCCGAAGAGCATGTGAAAAGGACGGGTTCTTGTACCTGGATCTCCAGAGCGCCAACGGAGAGGCTATGCCAGTCACCCAAGAGGTATCATTGGTATATAAGGCCATGAACAATCTCTTCCAGCTGGACGAGGATACGAAGATGAAGTATGACGTCGACACAATCGGCCCCTGGAAGCTCAATGGATGCGTTCATCCTCAACTCTGTGGCATTGTTGCGTTCGTTCTGACTTGTTGAGTGTAGGTACACTCCATTCGGGAGGAACGCGGGCCTTGCTGGAGATGGGAAGAAGCATGGCGTGGAAGGATACACAGTAAGTTTTCCAACAAATTCATCCATATGTGAGCTGTGAATAACATACCACCTACCAGTTTCCCCGAGATGGTATATGCAACCCCATCGTAGACGGGCATCCCCTCTCCCTACCACATGTATTGCAAGATGAAGCTACCCTTCTGGCCAGTGTCATGGACAAGCTCCATGAGATTGGTCTAGGACTACTCGATGCCCTGGACCAGATCAGTCACGACGCAGGGCTCAACACAAGCTCACCACTCGCCCCCAAACACCTCCCCACAGATCCTTCAACCTCATGCATGACTGTCCAGCGATACCCCTCCCTCTCAACCGAAGGTCCCAACGCCGGCCTCAGCGCCCACACCGACGTCGGGAGCCTCACCATCCTTTTCTGCGGCGATCGCGGTCTACAGGCATTCAACCAGGACACACAGGAGTGGCTGTCCGTGGAGCCTCGCGATGGCTGTGCAGTCGTCAACGTAGGCGACTCGCTCCGCTTCCTCTCGGGGAAGAAATTCCGGTCTGTGGTGCACCGCGTTGCTCCGTATCCGGGGGAGACGATTGAGAATAGGTTCTCGTGCGCGTACTTTATGAGGCCAAGAATGGATGTTGATTTTGAGGACGAAAAGGGCGGGCGGTGGAAGAGCATTGATTGGCATATGAGGAAGTATAAGAGTTACCGTGAGGTGGGCATTATGGCTTAAACGGAGTATGTCATACAGAACGAGTTGCAACTAAGGTAGCCATTGGATGGGACATATCAGTAGAAGCCACATCGTATGGACTCAGTTGCATGTTTCCACGTAGTCATCCCTAAGACTTAGGTTATTTCTATCAAATCTTTCAAAGCAACCCTAAGATTTGTGGTTAATCTTATGAACCTCACCTAAACCTTGGCAATTGTAAGGCACAGTCCCTCCCTAGGTGTAGTACCTACCTACCTACCTAAGTATGGATGGATGTAGCACTTGCCATTGACGGCCACGTTCCCATAAACATTTTAATGTCACTACCTAACTTACCTACCCGGGTGACAGGGGGTCTGGGTCATAATGTCTGGAGCCTGTTGATTGGAAATTTAACCTCCTTAAGACCTGCTATTTTTATATAGTAAAGCCATTATGCTAATAGATATAGGATTTTTAAGAGAGATAGATTTTAAATCTATCAGTCTGTTAGCAGTTTATTATTTCTGTTGTTATTCTGTTAATCCTAAAATCTGTTATTTGAAGTAATAATGCCTTCTTTTAAAGTGCAATATTATTATGCCAGAAGGCACAGCTGACCTAGACCCCCCCTCACCCGGGTAGGTAGGTAAGGTACCTACCTACCTTACCTAAGGTAACTTCATACTTTGAATGAAGGTACATAATCTTGCCTTGTCAAGTATGTAAACAACATCAACAACATCACCATCATCATCATCATAATCACGATCAGCATACAAAATATCTGTCTGCATTCGTCATGTCTTTCACGAGGTTCCTCGATCTTCCTCCAGAGTTGCAGTCGCATATTTAGATAATCGCCGCGCAAAGTCACTTGGACGAACCAACCGCCCACTTCGTCGACTTCTTCACCACCCCCCACTTCTTTACGCAACTGCGGCTTAAAGTCACTACGAACCAAGGCCTCAATGTGCCTCCAAACCCGCCGGGGATATATACGGCATTGATGGGAACCTGTTGGGCCTCTAGAGAAAAAACGAAGGAGACTCAACAGCGGTGGAGGCCTAAACTTTAAAGAGTCATCATAACTTTCAAGAAACCTATCCTAAACTTGGATAATGTGATACAAATGAGTGCTAAAGTCTGAAAACTCCTCATAACTTGAAGAAATCTCTCCTCAACTGGGATAAATCAATACAAGCCATTCATTGATGGAGTGAAGTCGGCGATGTAGGTTAGTCTCCGGCTGGGACCCTCCCTGCCCGTGCGACTTGCGGGAAAAACACGGACCTGGCCCATATTATTTTTCTTTGCAAGCCTCCAAACCAATCCGTTCCGGCGCATTTACGATCCGATCCATCCTTGATCAATTACGCCATTTTCTAAAGCCTTGCTTGCAATTGAATCTCTCGAAACCCAACCCTTCCTAACGATAACACCGCGTATCATCCTCGTCATGGCAGACAAAGACGCCTGTCCCGTCGATCACAAATCCCGCGAAGCATGGCTCGCTCAAGCCCGCGAAGCCGAAGCCGCAAAAGCAAAAGCAGCTGGATGTCCAGTCGACCACACAGCGCAAGCACAGTCCAAGTCATGGTCTCAAACATTCTCGTCATATCTTCCATGGTCCTCGAGCAAAGCTACACCGCCGCCTACGCAATTTCCTTCAAACGATGGCCTAGATACTGATCGCGTTGTATCCACGATTCCACGAACTTCCGACGGACCTGCGGCGTGTCCGGTCGATCATGGAAAAGAACCTGCAAAGCCTGCGAATCACGAAATGGAGACTGGCGTAGATCCCTCTGGAAATTGGGTCTATCCTTCAGAGAAGATGTTTTTCGATGCTATGAAGCGAAAGGGTTACGATGCGAGGGTAGCAGACATGAAGACCGTTGTGCCGATCCACAATGCTGTCAATGAAAGAGCTTGGAAAGAGATCAAGGAGTGGGAAGCGCCGTATCTCAAGGGCACAAAGTAAGGCTACATCATCTCCATTGGAAGGAGGGGAACTAATTGTGTTAGATGTGACGGGCCTAAGCTCGAATCTTTTGCCAACAAAATGGATCGCATGACTCCCACCGCCCGCTTCAATACTATACTTGGCTACACGGCGCCGTTCGACCGGCACGATTGGGTTATTGACCGATGCGGAACGAGGGTTGACTACGTTATCGACTTTTACGCCGGACGACCAGATGGAAAGGGTGGACCTAGCTTCTATCTTGATGTGCGGCCGAAGTTGAATACATGGGAGGGCGTCAAGATGCGAGCCAAGAGGTGGGCGTTCCTAGCATAAGGACGAACTGCTGTATAAAATATGTATGATGTATGAGTGATTCATCGGAGGGCGTTTGGAAAATGTACAACATGGGCAAAAAGCATAGAGAGGGTTGGATGACTAGCATAAATCTCCATTGAATCAATTTTCATGTATTAGGGTATTATTCCCTTTCGCCTTGACGCCGAGAACCACCAGTCTAACTACTGATCCTTCTTCCCCTCCAGCTGAGCAAGCAGACGAACAGGCGCACCTGTCTCAAAAGCCTGCGACTCAATGTTCCATCCCTTGGCGAGCATCTCATCCCAGAGCTCGCGCTTGTCGTACTTCTGTTCGTAGCCATCGACGGTTTCCTTTACGCGGAAGATCTTATCCAGCTTGTCGGTGTAGCCCTGGCTCTTCTCCAGAAGCCAGGCCATCTCCATGGCCATGAACCAAGCACTGATGGCGTGGACGGCACTGGCGTCCTGCCAGAGCATGATCTTGATGGGCGTGTAGCTGCGCTTCGAGTGATACCAGACAAAGAGTGAGTTCCGGGCCCCGTCGATAATGACAATGTTGCTGTTGGGAGCTTTGGCGCCCATGGCGTCCCAGTAGCTTTTGGCCATTTCGATGCGTGCGATGTTCTGTCCATGCTGGTTTCGGACGACTGGTCGCCAGAGAAGAATATTCTCACGGTGGGCGACTTGTTCGGGAGACAGCACATTTCCGGTCTTGAGATACTCTTCGAATAGGATGGTTGCGCGCTGCTGGTTAAGGTTGTCCATGCACACAGCTCGAACTCCAAGGTAATTCATCCAGAGATGAGCAAAGACGAGAATGGTCATCAAGAATAGAACACTATGGTGGTCCTCGACATACTTGACCACGATAGTTCCAACAAGAAGGCCGATAAGACCTACGGCGGTCTCTTGGCTGGCCTCTTTGGCATTGAGTTCAGAGAGGTTGTCATGCTTTGCAAAGTGTACACTAAGAGCAGCTTTGCTCGCGCCAGCAGCCACGCCACACAACGCCCGCAACGTCTCTCCAGAAGTCAAAGCAAGGATCTTCCCATAGGGCCCGAAGTACGGGCTGTACAGCTCCAGAAAGAAGGCAGTGTCGTTGAAAAGATCAGCCAGGAAGCGGAAGCGCTTGGCATCGGGTTCAATACGAAGACCAAATTGTTGGGCAAAGACAATCGTGGCGATGCGAGACATGGCGTCCTTGAGGACTGTGAGCAACATCGCGAATGTGGCGGACGAGTTGGCATCTCCGACGCCGAGACCTTGGAGGAGAGCTCGGTTTGCGAGGAGGGAAGTGATGGTTGAGAAGAAAGCTTGAAGTGAGTCGAAGAATTGGTAGTTTAGGTAGTCGGATGACACAGAGTGAGGGTATCCGACTGGCATGAAAGCCTCGCGAAGAGAGGGAATGAGCGGGATGCTAGGTTTCGACTTGGCAACGACCTGAAGCTTAGTTAGCCATGATACTCATACTCCAAAGGCGAAAGTAAAGAAACGTACATGGTTGTCGACGGTGTGATTCCAGGTTCGTGAGACATTCCCCGATTTATCCAGCTCCACGATCTCGACAGGTTCGCCGCGACCCAGGAGTTGCGTTAGACCATCCATCGCGATGGTGTTGATGAGGTTGTAAGGATGAGAGATGGAGGACTGTGAGCTACAGGCAGCTCACAGTGATGTTACGGCACATGTTGCAGTGACACAAGCAGTGCCCCGCAGGGCAAAGACGTGTCAGTGCGACCAGCAGGTACAATGCGCCCTTAGAACTGCGGCGCGACTAGGATTTAGAAAACTCAAAGATGTCTCTTTTGTAGGGAGGCATTGATCTTTTGGTGGAGACTTGTAGAGTCCACGGAGCCGATTGAAGGCGTGGAGGTGAGTTTGGACGGCCCCACACGGCGATGTGGAGGATCAACGACGGTTCAACTCATGATCATGATGGGCAGCATTGGAATAATGATGAACGGGATCACTTCCAGAATAACAAGTAACAATTATTTTGTTTCAGCTTCAAACTTCTGTATATATAATTTCAACATGCTATTTACTTCACTAGATCTTTTATATCCCCATCTATCGTCGAACAGCCTGACCGTCCTCTCCAACAAGGAACTCATCAGTCTTGATAGGACCCTCGCCAACACCAGTGGAAATGACTCTGCTCACGCCCTCCTTCAAAGTAGAAGCCAGAGCACTCTCAAGCTCAACGCTGGACTTGGCGCTAGCAGCACCCTCCTTGAAGCCGCCAACACCCTGGAGCGCTTGGTAGAAAGTACCGACAACGGTATCAGCGTCCTTCTCCTCGTAGTAGACAACACAGTTGGGACCAGCATCGAAGGTGTAAGCGGCGATGGTCCTGCCAGCCTTCTCGTTGATGTACTCAACAGCGCGGATAGCGGCGCGGGAGACGTCGTTCATGTAGAAGATGGGAGGGTAGGTGTCGGCGCAAGTGGCGTGGAAAGAGTTGGAGTCGCGCATGGTGACCTCGGCGAACTTGGGGAAGTCCTTGTTCTTGATGGCCTCCTCCATGGCGGTCATGTTGGCGGGAACAACATTTGCTATTCTCTCCTTGAAGAGACCAGATGTAGCAACGGTCTGCTGCATGCCAGAGGTGGAAGAGACACCCTTCTTGGCGGCGCTGGCGACGAGGATCAGAGCTCGCATGTCAGGCCAGTGTGAAGCGGGAGCGACAAGGTCGGCCTTGGAGTCGCTTCCATCCTCCTTCTCACCCATTCTCCATGCAACATATCCACCGAAGAGACTGCGGCAAGCAGATCCAGAACCTTGTCTAGCGACGAGCGAAAGATCAGAAGGCGAGTCGGGAAGCTCATACAGAAGAGCGATAGCCTGGACGAGCGCAGCGAAGCCAGCAGCCGAGGAAGCAAGGCCAGCAGCAGTGGGGAAGTTGTTCTCGGAGACGAGCTTCAGGGGGTATGTGGACAGCTTGGGGAGCGAAGAGTCAGCGGCCTCGAGAGCGGCACGGCGGGATCGAAGCTCGCGGAAGCAAGCTTGGGTTCGGGCGCCAGAGATGTCGGAGGACTCTCCGTTGAGAGTGAGGCTGTCGCCATCGGTGAAGGTGCTCGAGCACGAGGCTGTTGTGAGGGTTCGGAGATCGGCTTGCGAGAGGGTTACGGAGAGGGAGCTGTTGGTAGGGAGGTTGAGCTTAGCATCGCGCTTTCCCCAGTATCTGTATCGTATTAGTGAAGGCCTTCAAGATGCGATGGAGGTGTAGTGTTGACTTGACAACTGCGATGTTGACAGGCGCAGTCGTGCTGGCGCGGTAGACCTTGGTATCGGACATTATGAAGCGGGGTATGAGTAGGTGGAGGAAGGTTTGGAGATGTTGAAACAAAAGTTGGAGCGAAACAAATCAGACGCTCAATTGATACGAGAGACGCGAGATTCGGGCTTGACGAAAAGGAAAATTGACTTCACCGACTTGTTGTACCTATGGGGAAATGAGCCGTGGACGGGTTGCTCAGAGAATTGGTCGGATTGTAACCTCAAGGAGTCTAGTGCGGGGTCCTACCCCTCTGGACCCCTGAAGCCCCTCAACACCAAGGGGAGCTCTTGGGGATCAGCCAATATGGTTCGAGCTTGGGTCTGGGAACTCGCCAGTGAAAGGTTTGTTTTGGGTGGAGGTGGATGTCTCTATTATGAATAGACTTTTGAAACGGTTATCGTAGGAACAATTTATTTATATCAGTTGACTCTGCTGCATTGTCTGGATGCAATAGAGAAAGGTAATTTGGTAGGCGAGATTGCAGATGAGTAGTGGTTCAACATGAGGATAAGAGCCTTGGCATTTTTGTCTGAGCTTACCTTAATCATGAGTGAAGACAAAATAGTTGGCTGAGCATATAACAGGAAAGCTTTATGGACTTTTGCATAGTGCCGACTAAAATGGACTGTGATAGCATGGGTGCTTGAGATTGGACTCTGAACCCATGTTGCTGTTTAACTCAACTTTAAACTGGAGTTGGTCAGAGACTACAGGGTAGGCCATTCTATTTTGAACTTGCAGAATAACACAACCACGATGCAATAATTATATGTCGGGTATTGTATACTACAAGAATTAAAGATAGAGGGTGTCAAAATATGTCCCCGTTATGCTATACTCTTGGTTTAAAAAAAACTGTTTGGTGTAATTCTGAACGTTAAGAAGTATACCTATATGGAGCGGAGGTCGAAGCAATTGCGCCCAGGCTTTGAATTCATGACCCATTTATTCCCGCTCACTAAGTTCAATATGAAGCTTGCCTGATGGCTCAACTTTCCTCAACTTTCCTCTGCATTTCTGGTTTTCACCGCTTGGTTATTGCATTGCCTTTTGCGATCTTCTTGACAAGAAGCTCTGTGTAACTTGGAGGCGCACGTGGCAATGCATAACAGGCTTGGAACCAGGAAGTTAACCTCCGGAACGAATCATAGTATGCCTCATACCTAAGAGCGCCATGTCTATAACATTTCTGTTCTTGGCTGAGCTGAGAATTGTGGCAGTGATACTGCGTCAACGGTGAGCAGTGGGTTCTCAACCAATCAGAAACCGAGTGCATGAAGCTTCCAGGGACAGACAAAGCTTGGCTTGGGTCCTGACGTCACAAGCCGCAGCTGATCGATTGATCGATGAGATAGTGGTGACCGCACCGGGCAATGAATTCCAAAACAAGCAAGGCAAATCTTGGCTGTGAATGGATGACACGACCTTATTTCTGTGTCCCCCCTGTGCATGTGCCTCCCGCCTTGGCCAGAAAGCTTAAGCTTACTTGCACCTCCAACTGCTGCTCCCTCAACTCAACACACGACCTCTATCCTAACTCTGTAAGGAGCAGTCATGAATCACGCTTTGAGGCGCGCTGCGCTTGGAGTTTCTCCTGCTTTACGAGCATCACGATCACATACACAATTTGCTTCTCACCAATTACCAGCGTTGTACAGATGCGAAACGAAACAGACAGCTTTTAGACGCGCTTTCACAACGTCAAGATGTTTCACCCAAGAAGCTACTTCTGCTGAGTCGCAGGAGGAGACAGCGCGTAAAGAAGAGTTGAGTGAACAGGCGCGCAAGAGGGATATGAAGAAGGTCACATCTGGTGCCAGCGCTCAGACCTTGGAGAATGACCGACCTTGGCATAGAGTGGACTCGGACGCTGAGAAGGATCCTGACATACCAGACAAGACGGAAATGAAGAAGGGTGAGCTTGATACAATCAATCCACAAGGTCTATACTGAGACGCACAGGACGTCTATTGACAACCCCAACGCGTCTACTGAAGCTCATCCTACCAATGCCTTTTCATCCCGAGCAAGAACACGTAAACAGACCAGTACAGCAAGACGTCGAAGATAAAGGTGAAACAGTTGAGCCATTAGCTCTTCTCGTGCATCCTCATCAACCCCTTTCTTACCTCGAGCGATTGATCCAAGCCGAAATCCCCCCAGTCCAGTACAAGGGCCGCGAGAAGCTGCCCGACATCGTCTTCCGCGCCGAAGCCGATCAGGAAGAACAGCACGGAAAGAAGGACGACAAAAAGAACAGCAGCGGTAATGTTGCATCATACTCTGGTCTTGGCCATGAAGGCCCATCCCGCAAAGAGGCGAACTGGGTGCGATGGAGTGGCAGCACCGAGATCGGAGACTTTATTCGAGATGCTGCTCGCGGTCGAGAGTTTGCTATTGATGTTGAGGGCTTCGACAAGGAACTTAGAGTTGCGGTACCCAGTTTCAGAGACCGAACATACTACATGCGTATGAGCCTAAGACGCATGTCACGCGATATTGAAGAAATGTCAAAGGTCAAGAACGAATGCGACGCACTCGCGCACAAAGGAGCGCATCGACTGGCACAAGGTGGCTTTGCTGCATTGGCTGGATGGTGGGGAGTTGTCTACTATGTCACTTTCCACACACAATGGGGCTGGGATCTGGTTGAGCCCGTTACGTATCTCGCTGGTCTGACAACTGTCATGGGCGCTTATCTCTGGTTCCTCTACATCAGCCGCGACCTAAGCTACAAGGCGGCCATGAAGGTGACGGTGTCAAAGCGACAAGCTGCACTCTACCAAGAACGAGGATTTGATCAGAATCGATGGGAGCAGTTGGTTCACGAGGCTAATCAACTTCGAAAAGAGATCAAGGTCGTGGCTAGTGAGTACGATGTTGATTGGGATGAGAAGAAGGACTTGGGAGGCGAGCAAGTACGAAAGGTTCTCGAGGAGGAGCAGAAGGGCCGAGACGGTACCAAGATGACTGAGGGCAAAGACGACGACGAGGAATCCGGATCGACCGAAGAGGTCAAGAAGAAGAAGCAGTAAACGACGAGATCTAGAAGTGAGTAGATGCAAAGTTTGTACACTAAACATCAGATCATGGCGAATGGCTTAGCATTAGGGGATTAGAACACGCGACAATTATTGATGGTGGGTGTGGTGACACCTTCAGAGGGAGAATGCTGTAAATTGAACTGGCTGCGATTTCGGATGGATTATGGAGTACGCATAGCGACAGGCAACAAACAATTGATTTAATGTTAGATTTATGTCTTGCATAAATGATCTGTAACATGGAGATTCTGGTAACACGATAAACGAAAACCTCAAGATAACAATCTCGTATTGGGATTAAAGCTGCCGAGATAGGTAGAGTCAAGCATTCCAGTTGATGGCGGGGTATGATGTGACAGATGGACTTATCATGACGTACAAGAATGAGTGCATTTTCATATTAATACTGTGTTAGACCTGGGGCTCAGGCTGGGTACAGTGCCCATATTTACTGTCCCTCACCTCCAACCACGCCTATATAACATCTCTCCACCACCTCCATCACAGCATCCAACCATCGCCTCGGCGTTTGTCACGATCGTCTCTTCAAAGGTCAGCATGTGATCCGAAAGAGGCAGTCTTCTGGAACTCTTCTCCAGGAGCTTTAGCACCGACCTAAGAACAAGTTAAACATAAGTCATCTTCCCCCTCCCGCCTTCAGCCGATCCCCCGCAAGCGCAACACTACAGCACCCACCCCCCGATTAGTCGACGGATAAGCCCCGAAAAAGGAAGAAGCGCGCGATTATGGCTCCCCAGGTCATCCGCCTGCCAGATGGGCAGACCTTTACTGTCACCCCCGTCTTTGCAGGTCTCGGCTTCAAGAGCCATGAGCTGAATACGCATCATAATGCGTTTCCTGTGGGGTGGACTGTTGTGCTGAACACGGAGAGCGATGATGGATCTGATGATGATACCGAGAAGCAGGATCTTGAGAATAGAGAGAATGGTGTTGCGCTGGATG
The DNA here is from genome assembly GCA_022627125.1 of Fusarium chuoi. Lineage (NCBI taxonomy): Eukaryota > Fungi > Ascomycota > Sordariomycetes > Hypocreales > Nectriaceae > Fusarium > Fusarium chuoi. The sequence goes on along the minus strand of JAJALE010000884.1, from coordinate 569,029 downwards.
GGAAGACGAAGAGGCAGATTCACTCTTTCGCTAAACCAACGCTGCAGGGCGATAACCTCTTCATTTCGTCTATCGCGAACCCTTCGAGCTCCGAGTTCAAACCCGCTGCGAGCCCTACACGACAGATTGCCATGATGCTGTGGATCACACTATACTGGTACTTTCACCAGCCCGAGCCAGTGCCGCAAGTTCCTGCTCAGGCAGCGGCAAAGACGCCTCAAGCTGCGAAACCTCGTGGTGAATGGCGGATCAACATCAAGCGCGATGGAGTGCTCCGAGGTCGGAATTTGATCCCCAAGCTTGAGCGCATGGGACTTATAAGTTCGGGCAGCAGTGCTGTTGGAACGAGTTTGGATGATAATGGGGAGGATTGGTCTGACATGTTTGTCTCGAGACGCATGTTTTGGCAACTCCCCGGCCGGCTTTTCCTCTTCTCTTTGCAGCCTAACAAAGCTGGTGCGAATTACGATTCTGTTCCTGGATCACCTATTGGGAGTCGGCCGAATTCACCTTTACCCATGGAACCACCATCGCCGTTCCACAAGACTTTCCAGCGCCATTCGCCGCATTCATCTATGAATCGAATAGATCATGATCTTCCTGGTGGACCAACGCCAACATCGATGGTGAACCCGCCGAGTTTCCCTATTGGACCCTTCTTTTCGAGCTCTCATCTTCCAACCTACTACCCGCCTGCTCCTCTTCAATACATCTTTACGAATAACATCCGTCACCCGATGAGACCAAAGCCACCTAGGATGGGCGAAGTCTTCTATACGAGATTTGTCCCAAGCGTTAACCAGTATCTTTCCTTCCGAGTTGCTTCCATTTCGCCCAATCCTGTACCCTACCTTGGACCCGTCGGACCCAAGCCTCCTGAGCAATCCCATCTTAGTACGATGAATGATGCGGCTTTGTTGGAGATGTGGATGAAGAAGCCTCGAGTGAGCGCCTTCTGGGGCGAGTATGATGAACAATTCCTCACCAAATCACTGAACCAAGCCAACTCGTTCCCTGTAATTGGACAATGGGACGGCGTACCATTTGGCTACTTTGAGATTTACTGGGTCAAAGAGGACATCCTCGGTCAGCACCTGGGCAGCGATGCGACAGATTGGGATAGAGGCCTTCACGTGTTCATCGGAGAAGAGTGGGCGAGAGGACGGGTTCCAATCTGGCTGACGGGATTGGTGCATTGGTGCCTGACATCTGATTACCGAACAATGAGTATATGCCTTGAGCCGAGAGTGGACAATGCGAGGTGAGTTTGTTCCTTTGAACATGGCTGGTCAGCGCTGACAATGAGTAGGTTCCTACAGGGTCTAGAGTTTACAGGATTTTCACGTGAGAAGCAGATTTCGTTCCCGCATAAACAGTCTTGGCTTGTTAGACTGCGTCGTGAGCAGTGGGAAGGACCGGCGCTTTGAAAATGTGGATGTGGTGAGAGAACAGCGTAATTTGGCGATGAGAATACGAGAGATGAGTCACGACGGAGATATTGGGTACTACGACGAATACATGAGACATCTTTGGGAATTGAATACGATTGTTATGAACCATGGCCGAAAGTTTGCTCTATTGGTAAACGTGTGATTTATGTGGTCTGTTCTGACCTTGCTCACCGGTACAGAACGAAAGTGCTTTGTGTTGAGTGAACGGAGTATGCTTGAAGAACAAAGCAAGTCGCGTCTCAACTGAACAAGACCTTGGTTCATTTACACACTCAAGAACAGGCAAATAGACGATCAATACCTTGTTTACTATAAGATTAACTGGTTCTTCATGTCTGAAGATCTCGACCTCTAACGACAGTCCCAACATCAACGCTCCAACATAACGGTTTCAAGATAAAATCACCACCCACTCAGTTCAAAATGAGTCAGCAAGGTAACAATCCCCAATCATCCGTCACAATGACTGACGAGAACGCATCCTTCATCCGCCAATCCTTCCTCCGTGGTTATCTCGTACCGGCCTTCAATCCCCCATACCGGGCCTGTCCACGCTGCCACACCTCGTTCACTGGCTCCAAGACAATGTGTCTCCGCTGCCTCAAAGAAATATACATCGAACAAGCCGCCTCCAAGCGCGAAATAGAAAGAGATACGTTTCTCTCCCACTGCGGAAACAAAAAGTGTAACGAAATTACTCATCACCTCGGCCCCGGGTGGTGTGTCCCCTGCAACGCTGAGGGGAAGAACGTGTATCAGGTTATTTGTTTGCAGTGTGAACTTGTAATGGATGTGCCATATAGGGTTAGGGATGATCAGGGGGGATCAGTGGATATGCTCAAGGTGAGGAGTTTGTGGTGTGTTAAGTGTAGGGGTCTGGCGGATTCGTGGGTTAGGATGGATGATTAGTTGTGCTGGCGCGACTTGACCTGAACTGAACTGAACTGAGGAAATGGAGACGGGAGTTAATTGTTTGAGAGGATAATACCGCTGATGTGATATCGTGATATCACTACGGCTTAGAAGTCGGGTATCTCGGAAGTGAGCATGTCAGATATCCAGAGAAAGGTAAGCACTAGATCCGTCAACTTGAAGGGAAGGGTATAAAAACGGGATCTAGTCCACCAAATAAGTAAATAATAATCCATCTCATTATCTCAAATTATCTTCGTGAATATGTCTGCTCAACTCAAGGGCATTGAACTGCTTCAATGCGTATATGTCGTTCCTGACAGTGATACACCACAACTCCCTCGCTGGTCCGACACAGACATCGATCATCCTGCTCTGATAGTCACCCCAAAGACTGAGAAAGATGTGAAGGATGCCATTAGTATCGCAAAGGAGAACAAGCTCACAATCGTCGCTGCTGGCGGAGGTCACGGAACGTTTGCCAGAGTGGACTCAGCATCTCTGTACCTTGACATGAAGCTCTTCAAGAAGATTGAACTGAACAAGGATGAAGGAACTGTGAAGGTTGGTGGCGGTGTCCTCGTCGGAGAGTTACTGAAGACTTTGGCAGACGAGGGCTACTACACTCCCATTCCCAATTCTGATGCTGTTGGCTTTGTGGGATGTATGCTTGGGGGTGGAAATAGTGCTCAGATTGGTCTTCATGGATGGATGGTAGACGACATGGCTTCGTTCCGACTCGTTACTGCTTCAGGCGACGTTATCGAAGTAGATTATTCGTCAAAGGACAGGGAAAAAGCTCTCTTCAATGTTCTCTGCGGCGCAGGTCATGGACTCGGCGTCGTCACGGAGCTGACTGTCTCTGCCTTTCCACTTTCCAGTCTCAACATGGAGGACAACAAGATCTGGACGCGGTCACTCATCTTTCCTGCTCCAGCACTAGACGTCGCAGTCAAGACGTTTCTGGATTTGAATCACCCTCCAGCAGAAGGATACATAAGCCTGGCCTTTGCACGAAGTCCTCCCGGTACTCCAGAAGCTGGATCTCCCATCATAATTCTAGGATATCAGTATTTTGGTCCTGCCGAGCAGGCTGAGAAAGCAACGGCCTTGCTTTTCCAGGACGAAATCGTCAGCAAGACTGTCGTGGCGAATGCAGAGCTGTTACCATTTGAGAATATCAATGCCAAGATGAACATCTACAACTCTCACCACGGCCACAAAACGATAGCATCCTGCCGTCTTCACAAAACCACTGCCGAAGCCATAAAAGCTGGTTTCGACAAATGGCGCATCGCAACGGAGGATTATCCAGATGCTCAACAATCAAGCCTCATCATCTCAGCTTACAACGTCGACAAAACTTCAGCGATAAAGGATGAGAAGTTCGTGGAGGGCAGGGACAGAAACATCAATGCGTTTATGGTGATGGTGGCCAAGGAGGACAAGACACGAGAGGCATTTGGGCCAATTCTAGATGACGTAGTTGCGGGATTCAGGATGAGTGATGAGGGGATGGTGCCGAGAAGTTTTCCGAATAATTTGAGGCCTGGAAAGGACTTGAGCGACATGTATGATGAGGAGAGGTTGGAGGATTTGAGGGATGTGAAGAAGACTTGGGATGCTGAAGGCGTGTTTTGGTCCCCTTACTTGAGAACAGGTTAAATGGAATAACCCCATTTATGGCCTGAATTTGATGTTAGCCGTAATTAGAGGCTATACATGCTTGAAATGCTGAAGCCTGATGATTAGTTCTTGGTGCTGCCCTAGTTGAATGATCGTGGCTTCTGATTGGCCTCGTATTCCGTATTCTCGTATCGCGTATCCCGCGTGTAAGCCTTGATCCGCTATATAACATGAACCTGAGATCTCACAAGCACAACACTTCCCGGCTCACTCCCTCATTATCTCATCAATTAAATGCTCAGAATGTCAGTACAGGCGGTTCGAAACCGCTCAACGTCTTCAACCCAACGATTACTCTCTACATCTTCCCGAACTCACCAAACCTTTCGCCTCTCAGATGGTCGAGCACTAGGTTTCGCAGAATTCGGAAAACAAGATGGAAAGCCTGTATTTTACTTCCATGGATATCCCTCTTGCAGACTTGAAGCTCAGCCTATTCATGAGATTGCTCAACGCTGTGGTGTTCGTCTCATAGCTCTCGACAGACCCGGCTTCGGCCTGTCGACGTTCAAACCTGGGTATCAGATCTTGGATTGGCCAACTGATGTGATGGAATTTGCTCAAGCACATGAAATTCCTCAATTTTCTGTTTTCGGTCTCTCGGGCGGCGGTCCGTTCGCTTTAGCTTGTGCTTACGCGTTGCCAAAGCGTACGGTGACCAGCGTGGGACTCTTTGCAACTGCACCGCATTGGGCGGCTGGTACGAAGCACGTTGAATATTACCGCCGAGTCTTCAAAGTCTGGGCGGAGTATTATCCATCGACTCTCCGGGGAGCGTTGTACATGCTGTACCTATCTATCAGATGGGTTGTCCTCTCCGGCCCCGTGTCCAGAAGACTCAACAATTGGCTCAAAGCTGAACGTAAGAAAGAAGAAGCTGAGAGTGGGGAGTCCAAACCAAAGTCCATGAGCTTAGAAGAGTTGGTAGATATGGTTCTTGACGAGCCATTTCGTCAGGGGGCCACTGCTGCTGTGCACGAGATGAATCTCCTCACGTCGAAGGATTGGGGGTTTGATCTTGACACGGTACAGTATGATGATATTCAGATGTGGCATGGGAAGAAGGACGCGAATGCACCGATACAGATGATTCGGTACATGGCGGAGCGCATACGAGGAAGTGAATTGCATGAGTTTGATGATGAGACTCATTACACTATGTATAAGCACTTTGAGCCAGCGTTGCGGAAGTTAGTAGAGTAAGGGTCTGCTTAAAGATCTAGGGTGTTGGTTGAGAAGGAGATGAGATTGAGTTGGGATCGAGGTGATAGAGTGGAATAACTAGATTTTGTACAATAGAATAGCTGAAGATTTCAACTCCGGATGGCTTCCATACCTCTCTCATATATCACTATTAGAGTTTCCATTCCCAGATATTTGATGATATCCTTTCAAAGAGTTATGTGCCCGTGAAATATCAAACACTCCTACCCTCTGGATCTTGCCCGTCTTCTGCCCGCATGTTTGACACATCAAGCTTACGCCTGGCCGACCAAAGTCATTCTTAGCTGGACTTTTTGTCGATTCATGGGGACTTTTCAGTATGAATACTTCGTCCGCTCCAAGCATTCGCTCTTCAATCATGTTCGTGGTGTTTGTCGTCTTTGCAATAGCCTCTCCGGCCATGATCGCCAGAACTGGTAGGCCTCTCATAAGAGGTGGCAGACCACCTTGGATATTGGATAGTCTGGCTAGTTTGGAAACTTCTGTTCGAAGAGCTTGTGATGATTTCTTTGAAGACATATTGGGACTGTCAAGAGACCTTATGAAGCAGATGGATTCAGATCGTCTTTGGATAACGAGCGACAAAAAGTGGCAGTGGAAGGTATAGAAATCTAAAAGCAAGGAAGAGAATGCTCTGGACTAATAAACTGATTATTCGTACATGGGGCACCCTTTTGATTCTTGGGAGCCAAATCCATGTCCTGCCGTGGAGTAGTAGTCCAGCCGTATACGGAATACGCAGCCAATAGCAGAGTCAGCATTACGCCAGGTTTCAGGCAGTAACTACAGTTTGGCTGTAAATAATAATAATAATAATTGAACTCTTCTTTTCTTCATTTTTGGTCTACCTTTGGAATCTCTCTATTGGTTCGTCTTCAAGTCAACCACCAGCTTTCCTCCACTAATCTCACCTTTCCTCATCCTATCTAGCCCCCTGTTCACACTATGCAGACCATCCTCGACATCGATAATTCTGGGTGGCACAAGCGCACGGCTTGACAATAACCTCTCCAGCCATCTCGATAGCACTTCGCCAACCTCCGGTACTTCGTGATATAGTTTGAAAGGGATGGTATGGAAGATAACACCCGCTGACTGGCCTGTTTTGGGGAGGCCACTCATGCCGACCAGATGAGCGGGCACTATGGGTTCAGCGGGAGGAGTGCTAGGCGGTGACGTGACATTCGCTGCACTTCGATGAAGTTCTTCAGGGCCAAGAGCGCGAAGTAAAACTTCAGCTGTATCTTTACCTCTTGTGTCGATACCGAAACGAAGTTTTCCTCTAGTGTTGGCACGAAGAACAGCAACAGCTCGCTCGGGATCATGGCTATCAACTAGCAGATCCGGTCGAAGAACGGGATTCTCGGAAATTCGAACTCCATGCTTTGCATTATCAACAACCAAAGCAACCTTCAGTCCAACCAGACGAGCTAGTTGAACAGCTAGAACGGCCGAGGTTGAAGAGCCGCCCCAGATAGCGATCCAATCGCCAGCCTTAGCACCCTCATTCGGCAAAATGCTATTCAAGCACTCTCCCCTAATATCTTCCGGAAGTGCTTCTTCTAGTACCTCTCTCACGAGGTTAAGAATATTAGGACCATCCTGAACAGACGTAAAATCAACGCCGAGACAAATTCCTAATGACAGAGCTGCCGCTACGTATGCGACTCCGAGTGTAGCGCCTTGCTTGATTGTGATTTCCTTTGGAATTCTCACGACATTGAAGTCTGAAGCGACTACGTATTGTTGGTATGTTGCTTTGCGAAGATCGCGGTAGTCGGTGGATATAACGATCACCTTGTCGCCAGATTTGATTCTTGAGTGGGTTTGAGGGGCGAGGACGACGGTGCCTGATGCTTCGCGGCCGGAGATGTATGGTAACTCGGGGATGGCAAAGCCGTAGTCACTGTGAATTTTGTGAGCAGCTATAATCATATCATATACGTTGATCAACTTACGGTGACTTCCAGTCGATGGGATTCAGTCCAATAGTATCAGTGCGGACTAGTAGCTCATGGTCGTGTTTTGTGCTAGGGACGGGGTGCCCGTCGGTGATTTGGTATGGTTGCCGTAAGCCATGTAATAACAAAACTGTTTGAGAAGATGGTATGTGATGTTGCTCTCCAGAGTCGCTTGCTTGGTCTTGTGCTGCTAAATCGGTAGGTGGTGTATATCGAGGCTGAGAGTCTGATGTTGTCTGAGACACGGGATGTTCTTGCGACGAATCCGTTACGAATGAGAGTGGTATCCGCGCTCCAAAAGCCGGTTCGGCCGAAAGGGAAAGGTATGCGCTCATGATCCTGATATATGCCGTATATCTGAATGCAATATCAGACTGATTAGGCGGCCCAAGTCAACAAACACAACACGCCTTTAATCGAATACCAGCAGTTCTCCTCACAAAGGAAATTATAAATCCAAACTTTACGAGGGGTAACGAGCCTTTTCAATAATCTACCGTCCATTCGACAAAACAGGCAATCCGATCCTTTTCAACGGATGCAAGTAACCTAACAGACTCCCGAAGAGCATAGCGCATGGCGTCATGTAGGTTTCGTCGAATCACGCTTAGATGTGTTATCCCATGCCCGCAATTCTTCCAATGACATGACGAGCTTTTTCTCAAAGAGACGTCGTGGGAGAGACCGGTGTCGGGGTGAGATCCCCACACGGGGCGATGGTGTTATTTGGACTATCAATCACTCAACTCCAGGGATGAAACGTGCGGAATTAACGCTACAGTGAATGATATGAGAGATATGATTATTAAAGGGAATTATAGATGATGATTGGAGGTATTGAAGGATTACTGATTGGGTTATTCTGGGCTTGATCAGGCGTATCCCGGTTCCGTGTATGACAAACGGGAGTCGATGCAAGATGGCCAAGCACCAGACAGATCATCAGAAAGTTACAATAATTATTATTCATTTTGAATATGATCAATGTAGCTGTATCAATTGTCAAAGTGGTAGCCATTTGGTCTCTTTCCCGGTGTTCCAGACACTGTCTTCTGGCAATCACCAAACAACGCATTGACGACTCAAAGTCAACATTGCCGAGATACCGGCAAGAATCCGTGTTTAGCACTCAATGTCTGCGGGGAATATCCATACAGATCGCCTCGTGGGTTACGCTCGGTTATAAAAAGGTTCCAGGTAACCGGCTTGTCGATGGTGCAACCCCTATCAGAATCACGCAATCCCAAGATTCGCCTATCTCGCAACTTTTGATTTTCGATACCCCGCGAAGGCAGAAGATAACATAAATTAATATCAGAGACCTAAAAGAAATAGAATTGAGGTTTGGATTAATTCTGTAGCTATAAAACTCGTTGCAATTAGATTTCATCTTTGGAGAGACTGAAGAAGTAATCGTGATACATCACTATGGCGATGGCAGAAGCCTTCATTTAAGAAAAGACTTCTGTAATGAATTGAAAACCAAGAGGAATGGGCTAAGCAATGTAAAGAAACAATTCCAAGTTGCAGTTTTGCAGGAGGGCACTTAAAGATAGCCTAAACTACCTACATAGCAAGAACTCTAGCTGAAAATTTGACCGGAGTTGATATGGAATTCATATAACCAAGTAGCTAGGAAGCAGATAGTACAAGATAAAAATAAGATACTATTTCAGAGGCTTAAGCAAGATTTTATACAATAGGATTTATAGGATTTATAGGAATTAAAACTCCTAAATATATTTATATATTAAAAAAATAAAAACACTTATTTTAATCTCTTACTTATTTAAAGAATACTATCCTATTGCCAGAGGACTGAATTAAAAATATATAAATTATTTAATAAAAGTTATATTAATCTAAAAATTTACTATATATTATACCGTATAAGCGGCCAATTTCTAAAAACACCACTTACTGGAATGCCCTCTTACTTATATAGTGATATAACCTTTATCCACAAAGCAAGACCCGAGATAATTTCTTACAAATTATTATATTATATACTGTAAAAACTTCTGTCCTAAATCCTTAAGAATCCTTAAAACTCGGTATATATTTATTAGTAAATTTAAATAAGAATATAAATACTTTTAAAAATAGGTTTATAATATAAATCTAGCTTATATATATATTAAATTTTAAGTATTACTTATTTATATTTTTCCTTAAATTATATTCCTTATATTATATTATTTTATAACCTTATTTAATTTATTACTAACCTATTAAACTAGCCTTTATTTATTAATATTTATAGTTTTTCTTTTAATATTAAAATATTATAACTTAATACAGTTTTATATATATATATATATATACCCTACTATTTCTTACTAGTTAAAAGCTACCTACTCTATATTAATTAAATATATACTATTTAACTTATGTAATAAATAATTATAAATAAAGTTAAACTAATTATATTTAACTTATATATATTATAATATATATATATTTATATTTAATATTAAATAGAACCTAGCTTACTAGCTATTAATAAAGTATCTTTACCTTAATAAGCCTTATTTATATTATTAACTATTAAGGAATATAATATTTTATTAATATATTTAATTTAAATGCCTTATATATCCTATAAATATAAACTTAATATAGATTAGTTTACCTATTTAAAAACTTAATTATTATATATTAATAGCTTTTATTTAAAATATATTATATTAAAATAATTAAATAATATTATATTATTAAAATATTTAGTAATATTAATACTTTAATACCTTTTTATATTAAAGTATTACTTAATAATATTAAAATAGCAGCTAAAGTTTAATAGCTTTAAAATATTATTTAAACCTTATAGGCCTAAATAAATATATAATCTATAATAATTAATAATAAAGGAAAAAACCTTAATAGGTTTTAATATAATATTAAAGAAACCTTAAAACCCTTTAAGTTAAAACCTTTTATTAAAAAAGTAATTAATATAATTCTATTCTTTATTTAAATAAAAGTATATTTTTACCTATTTTTAAATTACCTAAATATTACTATTAAAAAAGTATTATATACCTTACCTTTAATTTAAAGAGATATTAAAAAATAGTAAAAACCTATTATATAAGATTTCCTTAATAATAATAAATAGTTATAAAAATAAAAAAACTCAAAATATTTTTATAAATTAAAATAACTTTAAATAAGCCCTGAAAGATAACTTTATAGTAATTAATAAGAAAAAATAGATAATAATTAAATTATTTATATTTAAGTAATATAAGTTATATATTATTTATTTTATTAAATTTAAATAACTTATATTTAAAACCAAATAAAATAATAATACTTTAATAGAAATATATTACTAAAAACTAAAAGAAAAAGTTAAAGATAAACTATATATTATAAATAGACTTAATAACTTAATTATATATATTATAATAGTAATTAAAATTAATAAATAATAATATAAATATAAAATAAAAAAGGCTAACTATAAAAAAGGAAATAATCTTAACTTTTATTACTTTAACTAATAATAAAATAATAATAATTAAGGTAACTCTTAAAGCTAATAATAATAAGGGAAATATTAAAATAATATTTTATATAAATTATATAAAGGATTAATAACTTTAGGAGTTATATAGAAAGATAATAAAAGCTATAGATTATATAATATATTTAAATATAAATATTATAATTATAACTAATTTAAATATATAATATAATAATATTTATAGCCTAAAAGGCTATAAGACCTAAATTACAGTAAGTAAATATTAAAATTAACTTAATAAAATATACTATAAATAGCTATATATATTTAAACCTTAAAAATAATATAAAGTAATTATAAAACCTATAATATAAAGAAAATAAATAAACCTAAATAAAAGCCCTATTAAAATAGCTTTATTAAATAGTTTAAAGATTTATTTTTTAATTATCAAAATATAATAAAAGCTAGCTATAAGATTAAAGAAAGATATATAAATAATATAGGCCTTCTATTTATATTAATAGTATATTAATATTTAGCTAGTCTTTATAATTATAAACTAATTATATACTATATAGTATAATCTATTTTTACCCTTTTTTATTAATATTATAACTTTAAGTTATTAACTTTTAGTAATCTGCCTAAATCTATATAAAACTTAATATATTTCTCTTTTAAACCCTATAATTATTTCTCTTTTATTTTAGATTTTATATTATAGTAATTTAATCCTTTTTAATATCCTTTTAGCCTATAATTAAATAGCCTTAAACTATTTATTATATATATTACTATAAAAGGTATTAATAAATACTAACTCCTTATAGCTTAAATATATCCCTTTAAGTAATTTCCCTTTAAGTTTATTAAATTCCTTTAGCTCTTTAATAAAAAAGGCCTTTTTAATAAAAGGATTTTATCTATAAAGAGATTATATAAATAAGAAGATTTTATAACTAAAGGCTACTAGCCTAATATAATTTATATTATTTATATCCTTTTAGATATATATAATTTCTATTACTTTATTATATAATTTACTATAGCTATTTTTATTAATAGCTTATTTAATTTTATCCTTTATATTATAGCTTTCTATTTAATATACCTTACTGTATTAAATTAGCTATAGGCTTCTTTAAATAGATATTATAATAAGGTAGTTATAATACTATTAGCAGGTTTAATATAAAGGTATTTAGGTTAGATAACTTACTATATATTAAATAATTAAAGTATAATATCCTTTAAAGTAAGATTATAAAAAGAAGATTTTAGTTAGCTAAAAAGTAAATAAGGCTTTTTAGCTAAATTAAATACATTTAGGTTTAGGCTATAATTAAAGCAGCTAACTTAATAATATTAACTTAATAAAGCTTTATTACCTAAAAGGTAAGGAATATTTAAATTATAGTAGACTTTAAAAATACTTAAATACCTTTTAAGGCTAATATATAAACTTAAAAAAAAATAAGTTTAAATTAAAAAGAGATAGCTAAATACTTAAATTAACTATAAAATAAAAATAAATTTTATTAATTTAAAAATAATTATAAAGCTATAATTATTATAAAAGAAAAAAAAACTTTATATATTATATAATATAAAAAGATAACTTTTTAATTATAAAAATAATATTATAAACTAAAAGACTAATTATCTTAAAGTAAATATTTAAAGAAAAGGTTAAAAAATAAATTATAATATTATTTTATTAAAAAAAGAAATAAATATACTTTTTAATATATTATAACTTAAATAAGAACATCTATCTATTAACTAAAAGAAAGGCTAAATTATATTTCTTAATAACCCTAAAAGTAATATAATAATAATTATAATAAATAATAAAATATCTTATACCTTAATTAATAAGGATAGTATAGATAAGTATAAAATATAGTATTTATTATCTCTAAAAGGAATATAATATAAATATAAAATAAATATAAAATAAAAATTAAAAATCTTAAATATTTTTAAAAAATAAAATCCTTAAAAAGATAACCTAAATATAAAAACTAGCTAAAATTAACTTAAAAATATTCTAGAAAAATACTAAATTTATAATAAACTATTTAATAAAAAACTAAAAATAAAAATCCCTAAATATAATTAATAGAATTATAAAATTACGCTTATAAATAAAAACTTATTAATATAAAAGCTTTATATATTAAATTAAAAAGAACTATAAATATAAAAAAAATATATTAATAAAATATTAAAAAAGGGATATATTAAAACCTTAAACTTATTATTAATATTATTGATATTTTTTATATTTAAAAAGAATAAAAAGAAGTAATTAATAATTAATTACTAATTACTTAATATATATACTATTAAAGACTAAATACTACTTTTACTTATTATAGAATTTAAAGATTAATTATAAAAGATAAAGATTTTTATAGCTTTAAATTTTAAAGAAATATATAATTTAATATATATTAAAAAAAGAGATAAATAAAAAATAGTATTTAAAACCTAATTAAGACTCTATAAATATATAGTTATACTATTTAGTTTTATTAATATATTTATAATATTTTAATAAATAATTAATAATATAATTTAATAATACCTTAATATCTTTATAGTATATTATTTAAATAATATTTTAATTTTCTTAAATAATAAAGAAAAATATAGAAAATATATCTATAAAGTCTTAAAAGTACTATAAGATATTAAGTTATTAATTAAACTAAAAAAAAGCTTTTTTTATATTAAGGAAATAGACTTTTTAAAATATATAATTATACTTAAAAAGATTAAAATAAAATAAAATAAAAATCTTAATAATAATAAAATAGAAAGTTCTTAATAATATTAAGGAAATATAAGTATTTTTAGGATTTATTAATTATTACTAAAGATTTATTAAAGACTTTAATAAAATTACTAATTTATTAATAAAACTTATATAAAAAGATAAATTATTTAAATAAAATAATAAGGCTTAAATAGCCTTTAAATAGCTTAAAGAAGCTATTTTTAATAAACCAGTTTTAGGAATATTTAATCTCAAAAAAAGATTAAATTAAAAATAAATACTTTAGACTTTATACTAAGAAAATAAATTAACTAATAAAATAAATAAAAATAGTTATATTCTATTATATTTTACTTTTATAAACTATATAATATAAAATTATATTATTTTATTTATAATAAAGGATTTCTAATAATTATTAACTACTTTAAAGAGTTTAAATATTATTTTATAGAAAGTAAGTATAAACTTAAAATATATATAAACTATTAAAATATTTCTTATTTTATTATAATATATAAACTTAATTAAAGATAATTATATTATATAAAATATTTATATAAATTTAACTTTATTATTATTTACTATAAATAAATAAAGAATAAAAAAGTAAATATAATTAATTAAAAACTAAATTATAATACTAATATAATAAAGGTAAATAAATAAATATTAAAAAAAGATAACAAAAGAGAATATATATTTACTTAATAAATAAAAATCCTAAAATAAATATAAATAAAAGTAATTAAAAAAATCCTAAAATAACTAAAAGAATTTATATAAAAATTCTATATATATCTAATATATAGATATTAAAAAGTAATAAAGATATTTAAATAACTTCTATAATAAAGATATAAGGTATCATAAAAAATAGTTAAGAAGGTAATTAAATAATATAATATCTATATATAAATAAAGGTATATAGATATAAACTATATAAAAAACTATAACTACTTAAAGTTATAAAAGTATTATAGAGCTTAATTATAATAGACTTTATTATTAAGCTATTATTATTAGAAAAACCTTTAATTAATATCTTTTATAATAGTATTTTAGTTATTATTAAAAGACTTATAAAGTTTTTAATTTATATATTTTATAAAGAGATAATAAATATAAAAGTCTTAGCCTATATTTTTTATAATAAAGTAATATAAAAAAAGGAAATACTTAAGGAAATCTTAATAAATAGAGGTATTACCTTTATTAATAAGTTTTAGAAAATACTAATAATATATATAGAAGTTAATTATAGATTTATAATAATATTTAAACCTTAAGTAAATAAATAGATAAAATAAATAAATTAAATAATAAAGCAGTATTTATAGTATTATATTAACTATAAATAAAATAATTAAATTAAAAAGCTACTATATGCCTAATCAGCCTATAATACTGCCTATAATAAAAGTATAAAGCTTATATTATTTAATGCTAACTTTAGCTATACCTTAATAGTATATTATAATATATATTAAACTGAAATTATTAACTTAATAGCTATAATTAAAAGTAAAGACCTAAAGAATATATATAATAAACTCTAAATAAAACTAAAATTTATTAATAAATAAATATAAAGGTATTATAATCTTAAAAGATTAAAAAGATTAATCTTTAAGAAAAGAGATATAATATATCTATCTACTAAAAATATTATTATAAAATAATTAAATTATAAACTAGACTTTAAATATATTAAACCTTATAAAATTATTAAAAAGATTTTAAGAAATAACTATAAACTAGATTTATTAATAAAGGTTAAATTATATAAAATCTTTTATATTATATTATTAAAATTAATAGTTAATATAATTTATATTAAAATTAATAATAAATTAAAAGAGATTAATAAATTAACAATCTATAAAATAAAAGTAATTAAAAAGATATAAATAATAAATAGCAGAAAGGAATATTTAATAAAATAGAAAAACTACCTAAAAAGTAAAAATATATAAAAATTACTAAAATACCTTATTAATACCTAATAACTCCTAAAGAACTTTTATTAACCTTAAGGAAAAAGAAATTAAATATAGAACTTTAGTTAATAACTTTATAGTCCTTTAATAATTAAATATTATTTAATATAAATAATTTAACTACCTAATAATTAAATAACTTATAAGTCTTTAATGCCTTTAGCTTATTAAGATCTTTATAACTATAATAAACTATTTTAATAGCCTTTTTATAAAGATATTTCTTTTAATAATATAAATACTATAAATAAGCTAAAGCTTCCTAAAGATTAGCCTTAGCCTACTTCTTCTATTTATTAATATAGTCCTTTTTATATAATATATATATAATTATTAAGTTAGTAAAGAAAAGATATATAAAATAAGGAAAAAATAAATAAGTTTAAAAAGTTATTTCTTTAAAATTATAATTAATATACTTTTTAGAGATATAAAAATTATATTACTGCTTACTTTTAGTAACTATATATTATAGGTAGTTAACTTAAAAATAGGCTAAATAATAGGATATCTTAAAACTAAACTTATAGATTAAGTTAAAAATATCTTTATAGCACTTAAAAGCTATTTTTAAATAGTTAATATACTTAAAAATATAGCTAGATATATTATTAATAGAAAAAAATTATTTATAAAAATAAGTTTAAGTTATACTTATAGTTTTATATTTAGTTATTTATAGGCCTTAAGGATAAGACCTTAAAAAGAGAAAAGATTATATTATAACCTAATATAGTCTTATATATATATATATATATCTTACTATTTCTTACTAGTTAGAAGCTATTTATTTTATATTAATTAAATATATATTATTTAACTTATATAATAAATAGTTATAAATAGAGTTAAACTAACTATATTTAACTTATATATATTATAGTATATATATATATTTATTTAATATTAAATAAAACCTAACTTATTAACTATTAATAAAGTATCTTTACCTTAATAAGCCTTGTTTATATTATTAATTATTAAGAGATATAATACTTTATTAATATATTTAATTTAAATACCTTATATACTTTATAAATATAAACTTAATATAAATTAGTGTATCTATTTAAAAACCTAACTATTATATAAAACTTTTATTTCTTAATTTACTTTTTAATTTTTTTTTCTTTTTTACTTTTCTTTTTTTACTTTATAATAGCCTTTAATTCTTATAATATAATATTTATATTATTATTTTAATTACTATAATTATATATTTTAACTTTATAAATTATAATTAGTATTAACTATTATTATTACTTAATATAATATTAATAATAAAGGCCTATTATTATATTAATAGGCCTTAACCTTATTTTAAGTAATTAATTAAGTCTTTTAAAGCTATTTTTTAATTTATAATATATATAATAAAAGACTATTTTTAAGGTATATTTAATTATATTTTAAAAAGCTTTATTTAATAATTTAAAATTATAAAATTAACTTTTTATATTAATATTAATTTATTAATATATAAAAGCTTTTTATTTATAATTTGTTAATATTAAAAAAAGTTATATAATATTAAAATTACTATAATATTAAGGTTATTAATATTAATTAAAAAACTATTTATATAATTAATAATTACTATAATTAAATAGTTATAGCTATTATTAAGGTTAATTATATAATAATATATTTTTTAATAGAATTATAGTTATTAAGTTATTTTAAGATAATATTTTAAAGTTAAAGCCTTAATAGTAATTACCTTAATAAGATAATAATAAAAAGAGTATTTAGCCTATTAAGGCTAAAAGAAATATCTTTTTTATATTTATAAATTAAATCTATTTATTTAATTAAATTATAAGGTTTATAGTAATAGCTATATAACCTTAAGACTTATTATTAAGGTTATTATATTTTTTAATATAATATATAATACCTTATATTATATTATACTAAAAAATAAGTATTTTATTATATTATCTTCTTATTTAAGACCCTAATTAACTATAACTTATATATTACTATAGGGACATTTTAACTTTTTAATATATCAGACTTAAAAGTATCAGTTACATACTACAGAAATGTGCTTATAACGGTCGAACAAGAAAATGAATATTGAATGATTGGATTTGTAACTATCTATTGATATTTTATATATCTCTACTGAACAAAAGGCTTGACAAGTTCCTTGATCTCCTCATCGGTAACACCCTTGACACCAAGAAGCTCATTATCAAGCTTGGGGAACTTGGAAACACTAGTGGGGTCAAAGATGGCCCTGTATAGGTACGCGGCAAGGGTAGGCCAGTCAAAGATGCCCTTTGCGATATTGGCATCAGAAGCAGCAGTGACATCGTCGATCTTGGCCTCCTTGACCGTCCACTGCTTGCTGGGGTTGAGCTCCTTGGCAATGTCGAGGAGCTTCTTCTGAGAGACGACAGTATCCTGAATATAAACAACGCGATCTTTTGTCTCGGCAGGATGTGTCAGAACGCCAACGACAGCTTGACCAATACTGGCGAGAGTAGTTGTGCTGAACTCAGTGTTGCCGCCATCCCAGAGTGTAGCTTCCGCCTTCTTAAAATCAAGGAACAAGCCGTGGTTCAGGCCCCAGTCAAGGAAAGCAGAGTTATAAACAAAGGTATAACTAATCTTGCCCTCATCCGCAAGAGCAGTAAGCTTATCCTCGATATCAACCTTTGTCTTGAAAACAGGAAGCTTGCGAACACTAGGGATGACAAGGTTGGAGCCGAACTCAGAAGGGAGGAAGCGCTTCACGCCAGCGGCTACTGCGGCGTCGATGAGGAGTGATTGGCTGGGGATGGCGAGACTGCCGATGGTTGAGACGATGGCATCTTGGCCTTGGAGGGCGGATGTGAGAGAGTCGAGAGACTCGTAGTCGACCTCGATGACTTTGATGTCGGCGGGGAATTTGGAGGTTGAGCCGGCGCGGGTGAGGACTGTGAGGTTGAATTTGTTGGAGTCGACGAGGGCCTTGAAGACTGCGGAGCCGAGATCACCAGCGGCACCAGCGACAGCAACGTTTTTGTAGGCAGACATTTTATGGGAGTGTAATATGTGATTGGTTGATTGGAATTGTTAAGGTAGTCAAAGGAATAATTGCTGTGTAGATGAGTGGATGATTGATTGATGGATGGAATGGATGGCAATTGAAGAGAGATGGCCCTATCTATATATGTTGTTGAAATCAACAATTATCGACATATTTGGCGTCATTTACACAGTTACAAAGCTTAATCATACCATTAGTCGTGCTGCAGACGCCATCGAAGATCCGCTTAGTTAAGATAGAAGGTTCGGAAGATTGGCGATCATAAGGCTGCCTTGCCTGTCAAGCCAAAAAGAGGTGCATCCCACTCCATTACATGAGCAATAGATTGCCCCGGAATATGTCTCGGGCACTTTAATCTTTGGCCCCCAACTTAGTGTCGCGTACCTACATTCCGCGCACCCCCCTTCTACACACTACCTTTAATTATTATAATAACTTTAATATATAATATCTTAATTAATTTATATATAAATTAAATAGCATAAAATAGAATTATAATCTACTTTTATCTATAATTATAATAGTATTATTCTTTTTTCTAGATTCTGCCTTTTTAGCCTCTCTTTTTTACTTTTTTATAAGCCTTTTATTTTTTAGCTTTTAGGTATATTAAATCTCCTTATGCCCTAAATAATAGGCTTAAAGGTACTAAATAACCTTCTATTAAGGCTATAGCTTTTATAAATCTATTTCTATTTACAGAAAAGTTAATTTCTGCCTTTTTATAGTATTTAAAGCCTTTAAATAATCTAGCTTTTTAGTAGCCTTAATCCCTAAATTATAGAAATTCCTTTTATACCCTTCTCTTTATAATTAAAGCTCTTATAACTAAAATAATAGCTTATTTCTACTCTTTAGTATATATAATATAACCTATAATATTACCCTTTAATATTAAGGGTATTATTTTAAGCCAGTACTTAAAAAGATATAATAACATTTTTTAATACCCTTTTTAATAAGATTAGCCAGATTCTAGCGCCTCTAAAGCCTACTTATATATTATTCCCTATAATAGCTTTATTTATAGCTTTTTTATATATCTAAATAAAGTGCTATTTATAAATTAGCGCTATAGCATTAAAGCCAATATAAGGCTTTATAAAGCACTTAAAAATTGCCTTTATTAGGCTAAAAATATTAATATTAAACAGTTAAGTAATATATAAAAAATATATATAACGGTTAGGGTTTCTAAATAAGTAAACTAGTCTATACTAGGTTTATATTTATAGAATATATAGGGCATTATACTAAGCATATTAGGTTATTATATCTCTTAATAGTTAATAGTATATATTAGGCTTATTAAGGTAAAGAAGTCTTATTAATAGCTAGTAAGTTAAGTTCTATTTAATATTAAGTAAATATATATATACTCTACTATATATATAGGAGTGATATAAGGTAAGGTTACTATTAGTCCTAATATAATGTTATTCCTAGAGTGCTATTAGTTTAATATTAATCGGTTCTCTAGGAATTAATCTAATATAAGATATATAATTAGATAGTTATTTCTAGATATTATAAGGGTATTAGTTAAAATTTATAGAGGCCTTTATATATATATAATATAATTACTAGGGTTATAATATAATCTCTCCCTTTTATTAGGTCTTGCCCTTAAGGCCTATTATTTTATCTAATATCTTTCTTTTAGTAAGTCTAACTTAAACCTTTTTACTATTATATTATATAATATCTAATTGTATTTTTAAGCAGTTATTCTAGAAAGACTATAAAATCTAAACTTTTATGCTTTCTGTTAAGTTTACTAATAAGAAAGCTAATATGCCTTATATTTATTGTTTTTATGCAGGTAAGAAGTGCCTAATATTTATAGACTCTATTTATTATAGTAAATATATTTAGGCTAAGAAATCTTATAATAATATCTATATTATATCTTCTTATAAGTAATTATATATTTCCTTCTTTCTGGCCTTTACCTTATTAACTTAAATAGTTATATCTTTAATAAAATAAGAAAAGAAATTAGAAAATAATAAAAATATAGTAAATAAAGATCTCTTAAAGCTATATAAGGAGATAGTAGTATTATAATCTTATTTAGCCTTAGCTGCTAGTTATTTATTAAGGATTTAAAAGATCTATAATTATATAAAAGAAAAACATTTTAAAGCTACTTACTATAGTCTTTAAGAAATAAATTAGCAGGATACTATTTTATCTAGGCTAGATATATATAAAGATATATTATTTTATAACCTTTAGGTAGATTATATTCTTAATAATATTAACTAGTTATCTTTAAGGCTAGGTAATAATTTTCTAGATATTTCTCCTTTATTTAATATTAGTAGAAGTTCTTTAGAAGTTATTAGGCATTAATAAGGTATTTTAGTAGTTTCTATATATTTTTATTTTCTAAATAGTCTTTCTATTTAATAAGATATTCTATTTTCTTATTAATTATTTTTATTTCTTAAATTACTTTTACTTTATAGGCTTCTAGTCTTTCTATTTTTATAGATTTATTATATATCTTAATATAAATTATATCTACTGCTAATTTAAGTAGTAAAATATAAAAGATAGGGTAGATCCTAACTTTTAGTAATAGGTCTAGTTTATAATTATTCTTTAAGACCTTCTTAATAACCTTATATAGTCTTATATATTTTAAGTTAAGTTTATAGTTTAGTTATTTAATAGTAATGTTTTTTATAGATAGGTAAACTATATCTTTCTTTAAAAAGGTAGGTCTTTTTACCTTTTTAGGATTATAATACTATTATATCTATTTTCTAATAAATTTAAGTTCTATCTATAGTTTATTATATAGATTCTTTAAGTTATTACTTTTAATTATTACTATTAGGTTAATTATTTTAGGCTCTTATAGGTCTCTATAGGCTTTTAATATAAATCTAAAATTAGTATATACTAATATAAGCTTTATACTTTTATTATAGATAATATTATATATTAATTAGGTATATAATAGCTTTTTAACTTAATTATTTTATTTATAGTTTATATAATACTATAAGTATTATTTTAGTATTTAATTTATTTATTTTATTTATCTATCTATTTAGGCTCTAAATGCTATT
This sequence comes from Fusarium chuoi, assembly GCA_022627125.1. Lineage (NCBI taxonomy): Eukaryota > Fungi > Ascomycota > Sordariomycetes > Hypocreales > Nectriaceae > Fusarium > Fusarium chuoi. The sequence goes on along the minus strand of JAJALE010000884.1, from coordinate 547,423 downwards.
ATAAACTTATAGTTTAGGCCTAATAATACTAAAAGTATATTCTAAAATTGCAATATAAGTATTAATCTTCTATTTAAGATAATTTCTAATAGTAATCTATATATATTAATAATATATCTATAGATAATATATATAAGTTTTTTTATATTTATATTTTCTCTATAGGGTAGGTAATATAAGAACTTAATAAACTAGTTTATAATAATTATAATACTATTATAAAAGATTCCTATTAAGGGTTCTTTAAATAGTAATAGCTTTATAATAAAGTCTATTATAATTAAGTCTTATAGTTATTACGCTATAGGCAGTAATTAAAGTTCTCTATATAGTTTATATTATTATATTTTTATTTTAATATAAAGATTATATTATCTAATAACTTTTTCTATTATTATTTACTATATTTTATATCTATATTATAGAAATTATTTAAGAGTCTTTATTATTTCTTAATATCTATATATAGGATATTTATAGAATTCCTATATAAACTCCTTTAGTTTCTCTAGAATTTCCTTAATTACTATTACTTATATCTATCCTAAAGTTTATATTTATTAGGTAAATCTATATTCTCCTTTATCGTTTATCTCTAATACTTATTTTATTATTTTTATAGTTTTAATATTATAGTCTAGTTATTAATTTATTATATTTACTTTTTTATTTTTTAATCTCTTTCTATAAATAATTATAAAGTTAAATTTATATAAATATTTAATATAGTATAGTTATTATTAGTTAAGTTTATATATTATAATAAAATAAAAGATATTCTAATAATCTATATATACCTTAATTTAGTGCTTACTTTCTATTAAGTAGTATTTAAACTCCTTAAAGTAGTTAATAATTACTAAAAATTCCTTATTATAGATTAAATAGTTAAGTTCTACTTTATATAATTTATAAAAGTAAAATACAATAAGGTATAATTTCTCTATATTATCTTACTAATTAATCTATCTTTTTAGTATAAAGTCTAATATATCTATTTCTAATTTAATTTCCTTTTTTAAATTAAATATTATTAATATTAATTTACTAGAAATAGCTTTCCTAAGCTATATAAAGGCTTTTTATATCTTATTATTCTATTTAAATATTCTTTCTTTCTTTATAAGTTCTATTATTAAGTTAATAACTTTACTAAAATCCTTAATAAACTATTAATAATAGTTAATAAGTCCTAAAAAGGCTTATATTTCCTTTATATTATTAAGTTCTTTTTAATCTATTATTACTATAATTTCTTTTAATTCTATTTTAATTTTTTTAGGTATAATAATATATCTTAAAAAGTCTATTTTTATAATATAAAAGAAACCTTTCTTTAATTCTATTAATAGTTTAATATCTTATAATATTTTTAAAACCTTATAGATATATTCTATATATTCTTCTTTATTATCTAAAAAGATTAAAATATTATCTAAATAATATATTATAAAGATATTAAGGTATTATTAAAGTATATTATTAATTATTTACTAAAATATTATAGGTATATTAATAAGACTAAAAGGCATTACTATATATTTAAATAGTCTAAATTTAGTCTTAAATGCCATTTTCTATTTATCTCTTTCCTTAATATAGATAAAATTATATACTCCTTTTAGATTTAGGGCTATAAAGATCTTTTTACCTTATAATTAATCCTTAAGTTCTATAATAAATAGAAATAAGGTTTAGTCCTTAATAGTATATATATTAATTAATTAGTAATTAATAATTAGTCTATCCTTTTTATTTTTCTTTAATATAAAGAATATTAATAATATTAATATTAAGCTAGATTCCTTAATATAGCCCTTTTTAAGCATTTTATTTATATATTCCTTTTAAACTTATAGCTCTCTTTAATTAAGTAAATAAAACTTTTAAAATAGTAAGTTATTATCTATAAGGTTAATTCTATAGTCCTATTTACTGTATTTAGGTATTTCTATCTTTAGTTTTTTTTTAAATAGTCTATTATATATTTAGTATTATTTTAGAATATTCTTAAGTTAATTTTAATTTAGTTTTATAGGTATTTTATCTTTATATAGGTTTTATACCTTAAAGATACTTAGAATTTCTTTTTTATTTTTTATACTTTTTTTATATTTATATTATATTCCCTTTAAAGATAATAGCTACTTTATTCTATATTTACCTATACTATTCTCTTTAGTTAAGGTTTAAGATCTTTTATTATTTATTATAATTATTTTTTTACTGCTATTAAGATTACTAATAAATATAATCTGGCTATTTCTTTAATTAATAAGTAGGTTTTATTATTTAAGCTATTATATATCTAGTAAGATATTTATATCCTTTTCTAAAGGTATAATATTAAAATCTACTTTTTAATTTCTTTTTTTAATAAAGACCTTAAGGTAATTAATCTCTTAATCTATAATACTATTATTATAATTAAAGAGCTATCCTTTTATATTAACTAATAGATAAAATAATAATTTCTATTTCTATAGTAGCTATAGCTTTATAACTATTTTTAGGTTAATAAAGTTTTTTCTTACTTTATAATTAATTTAAGTATTTAGCTATTTTCTTTTAATTTAAACTTATAGTATTAAGCTATCTATTAAGTCTATTATATATAGTATTTCTAATATATTTATTAATTTAAGTTATTTTTATTTATAATTTTAGTTTATTTATAGCTTAATTATAAATAATATATAACTTTTTTTAATATATTTTAATATATTTACTTACAGTTACTATTATTATACCCTTTTCTATTAAGGTAATTATTATTAAATTTATTATTAAATATTATTTATTAAAAGTATTCTTTTAATTCTATATCTATCTCTATAATTCTTTATTTAGAATATTTATTATTAAGTAAATATAATTTATTTACTTTCTATTATCTTAATAGTTTTTCTATATCTTTTAAGCTAATATTATTAACTAATAGTTTACCTTTCTTTTAAGTATATTTACCTTAAGTTACTTTTTTAAATTCTCTTTTTATATCTTTAATAATTTATATATTTTCCTTAATTCCTTAAGTTAATTTATTAATTTAATATATCTTTCTATATAATATTATATTAAATTGCAGTTTTATTACTTTAAGGTAATTATACTAAAGGTATATTAAATATCTTTTTGCTTTCTCTATTAAATAGAGGTTATTATTAAGTATTTTAGGTATAATTATAGGAAAATAATTATTATTTAGTTTATTTAATTTATATTATTTATATTAATAGTTTTAATATAATATTTAGGATATTATATTATATTTAGGGTATATTAATATTATTTATATATTATTTTATTTATTAAATATAGGTTCTAGATATAGTAGGTTTAATGCCTTATTAATATAGTATACTTTAATATAGAGTTTATTTCCTATTTCTATATTTCTATATTTTCTGGCACCCTATATATAGATTTCTTTTTATATTTTATAGATTTTTAGACCGTTTTTATTATATCTTACTTTATAAGGTTTTTTTTATTTCTATATAATTTATTTATTTTAATAATAAAGATATTTAGCTATATTTTTAGCAGTCTTACCTTTATATTCTATACTATAGGAGTTTTACTATTTCTTTTATTAAAGTTAGCTTTTTACTTTAACTTTCTATCTTTAGTATTCTTCTTTATCCTAAAGTATTATTTTAATAGAGATATTATTAATAACTTATAAGGTTTACTTTTACTTATTTATATTAAAGATATTTAGGCTACCTTATTTTATTATTTTTAATATTTATATTTTTCCTTATTTTAATTATTCTTTAAGTTTTTCTAGCTTTTATTATTTTACTTTATCTCTTTATTTTTTTTACTTTATTTTAAAGTATTTCTACTTCTTTAGGTCTTTTATATACTTATAGTAGTTTTTACTTTATTATTTATTTTATTAATTTCTTTTTTACTTAAGTTTTTCTAAAGTATATAATTTATTTTTCTTTTTTAGTTTCCTTTTATCTTTAGGTTTAATTTAAGTAATTTCTATATTACTATTAAAGTATATATTATATCTATTATATATTATTTTTAGTATTTAAATATATATAGTTATTTATAAATCCTGTTATTAAGTAAGTCTTAAAGCTTATTTACTTTAATTTAGATTTTATAGTTTTTATAGTTTTAGGTATTATTATACTATATATTCTATGTAATTATAATTATAGCACTTACATTTAGATATATCTTATAGCTTATAGTTATTATTTCTTTTAGGCTATATAGTGCCTAAAGATATAGGTTTTAATTATATTCTATATAAAGTATTATTTTATTAATATCCTTACTGCTATTTTTAGTTTTAAGAGTTATTTTAATTATTATTATTCTATTATTAATTAAGGTAATATAAATTAAAGTTATTTTTATACTTATAGTTAGCTTTCTCTCTTTTATATTTATATTATTATTTATTAATTTTAATTACTATTATAATATAGGTAATTAGGTTATTAGGTCTATTTATAAAATATAATTTATCTTTAACTTTTTCTTTTAGGCTTTAGTAGTAGATTTCTATAAGGGTATTATTATTTTATTAGGTTTTAGCTACTAGCTATTAAAATTTAATTAAGTATATAGTATATAATTTCTATTATTTAAGTATAAGCAGTTCTACTATAATTTATTACTTTTTATTAATTACTTTAAAATTATCTTTAAGGGCTTATTTAAAATTATCTTAATCTCTAAAGATATTCTATATATCTTAATCTTATAGGTTCTCTTTATTTTTAAGGTAATTTCTTATAATAGGTTTAAACCACTTTTTAATACTACTTTAGATTAAAGGGGCTATAAATAAAAGTTTTTTTATAGTAGTATTTAGTTTATTTAGAAATAAGTAAAAGTATTTTTTTATTTAGGTTAAAAATAAAATAATATTAGTTATTTATCCCTTAAAGGGTTTAAGCTTTAATAGCTTTAGGGCTTCTTTAAGATCTCTTTTTTATAGTTTATTACTACTATTACTAGTTATTATAGCATTTTATTAATTATTTATTTAGGCTTATAGAATATTATAGCTATTATATAGCTACTATAGTTCTATTATTATTTTAGTATTACTAAATAGAGTTTTAATATAAAGAGGTATTAGGCTAGTATTACTAAATATCTTAATAGTATAATATTACTTAATATAAATATAGTATATTCTAAATAAGAGCTATTAATATATAATAGTTAGGGTTTCTAAATAAGTAAATTAGTCTATATTAAGTTTATATTTATAGAATATATAAGGTATTATATTAAGTATATTAAGTTATTATATCTTTTAATAGTTAATAGTATATATTAGGCTTATTAAGGTAAAGAAATCTTATTAATAGTTAGTAAGTTAAATTCTATTTAGTATTAAGTAAATATATATATACTTTACTATATATATAAAAGTGATATAAGGTAAGGTTACTATTAGTTCTAATATAATATTATTCTTAGAGTGCTATTAGTCTAATATTAGTCGGTTCTCTAGGGATTGGTTTAATATAGGATATATAATTAGATAGTTATTTCTAGATGTTATGAGGGTATTGGTTGAAATTTATAGGGGCCCTTGTGCATATGTGATGTAATCGCTAGGGTCGTAACAATATAGCAGTAAATATAAGATTTATATATTATAAAATAATACTATAAATTAAAATTAAATAGAGATATAATTAATAAATCTATTAACTATAAAAAATCTTTAATTAAATAGGTTTTTAGGCTTTATTTATAGCAGGAAGGTCTTTTATAGCCACTTTAAATATATATCTTAAGTTATTTAGCCTGTTTTATTAATATTATATCTTTAATTAAGAAATTCCTTTAGAAATTACTATTCTTAAAGATAATCTCCTTAAAAAACTATAATTAGATATAATCTTCTTTTTTCTATATTTCCTAACTTTAAAATTAATATTTAATTATATTAATTACTCTTTATAATAATAGCCTGCTTTATAAGGTTATTACTAAAGACCTTACTTAACTTTATAAGCCTTTCTTAAAGTCTATATTTATTTATATTATATATTCTCTTTAGTTTAATTCTTAATTCTTTAATAGTTAATAATAATATATTATAAAAATATTTAAAAAAAATAGAAATAATATTATTAAAATAAGTAACTTTTAAATATATAAATAGCTTTATTTTAATATCTATATAGTATTATAAAAATCTATCTAGCTAGTTATACCTAATAGTAATTTTAATTACATTAAGGTTTATAATTCTATTAATAAGATTATATAACTTATTTTTTAAAAAAGTATACCTATAATACTCTTTATGCCTTAAAAAGTTAATAATTTCCTTTTTTTATATAGATAATAGTAATTAATAGCTTTCCTAACCTTTTTAAGCTATTTAAGTACCTTTTAATTAATTATAAAATATAAACTTATTTTTCCTATATAAGATTATATAATAATATAAAGACTTACTATTTTTTAGTCTTTTTTAGATTTCTTTAAGATTACTATATTAAGCTTCTTTAGGAGTTATTATAGTAAAAATTTAGATTTTTTCTAATATTATTTAATAGTATTTTAAAGATAATTATAATTAAGAGGTTAGGAAATTACAGTTGCAGGAAGTATGCAAAAGGTAGGGGTGCACGGAATGTAGGTATGCGACACTATAGAGGTCTTGTTTGTAATTCAGACCGCCACAGATGGCTATGCTTATGGCTTTCAGCTGGATGGGATGGGAGGGATAATTGGAGGTGGGATAGAGACTTGAGTGGGATGAGATGAACCGAGTGAGATAATGGATCTATCCGCGCGCTCCATTAAAACCTTAATCGTGCATATGAGGCTCTGACTGGTCGAATCTAATCGGTTTACCCCAATTTTCTGTCCCATCCGCGGAGGCCGGGCTGAGATATCCCACTTCAACGTCGGCAATCCCACTCACGATTACCAAGTCGACCTTCAAGGGATGGCCCCCAATGCAAGGCATACGTAACGGCGCATCGGCTTCGGTTTTTTCCCAGTTAAACTATTCGATAAATAATACACCGAGTTTTCGGCCTGCAATCCAATCCCACTCGGTTCGATACCCTCATATCAAATCAAAGGCAGTCATAATTCACCGCCATGGAGATATCCCACAGTGATCGTGATAGAAGGTATGTAACAGCCAGCCACAGGTGGGATCACCGAGTGGATGTTGCTCTGTGTTGTATGTAATGTACCATGACTAACAGTAGTGAAATGATGTATCAGATCCTCCGCTGACAGTGCTGAACCAACACCCAGTCGACATACATGCCACTGTGGGAAGAGCTTTATCAGAAAGGAACATCTGAGGCGCCATCAAGCGACCCATGGAGAGCGCAATTTCGTTTGCCCGATTTGTCAACGATCCTTCACACGCAAGTTAGTACTTGTCTCGTATTCTTGCCCCGTATTCCTTCAGTTACAGTGTTAATTTCTTTTCATAGTGACTTGCTGCGGCGCCACCTGACACGGCATGATATGCCTACAGCTCCAGATCCAAGAAGAGGAAGAGCTTGCGATGCGTGCCATGCGAACAAGACAAAGTGCGACGGTGGTACAAAGTGCACTCTCTGCGTCAAGCGGGGAATTAACTGCACTTATAAACACGCATCCAAGAGTAGCAGCGGGAGTAAGAGTCCAAGCGAGGACAATGCAGATCCTAGAGCAGTGGTGGCCAATGGTTTTACTTCGCCGGCCCTGATACAGAATCTCACACCAGGAACACCGCAAATCTCACCAAATGACGAAATCAAAGCGGGCTTCAAGCGAATCGCTAATCATGTTCGATCTGGAGAGATTCCGATTGGTGAGGACACACCGGTACCTGCACTTGACAAAAATTGGATCGAGGGAAATTCAAAAGAGTACTTTGGGAGGTTTCACGATACATGGCCTATTCTCCATGGACCTTCTTATGTCACTATGGAGACTTCTCTTCTGGTATCTGTATCAATAGCCATGATCAGCTGCTGGCTGAGAAATCCGGATGAGTTTGAGGATGTAGTTCTACAACTGCACGAGTCGTTGATGGGCGCGTTCTCTGATTGGATCGTAAGTCATTTAGCCTGACGGATGTTCCTAGATTAACAAGGACTTTAGGCGAACCCCAGATCTCGACATGAATATGATGAACCTTGGCCATTCGAAACATATCAAGCCATCCTCATGAACATTATCTTTGCTTTTTATCATGGAGTAAGTGACCTTCGTACCGTCACTGCGTACCTGCTGACTTCAATTTTAGAATGAGAAACTAGTCTCAAAAGCATCATTATTACGAGGCACATTCGTTGTAGCTCTTCGAGAAGCAGAGTTCTTCAACAGCGATAACGCAGCTGAGCAGCAACGCGTTCACTATCCCGGAACTTTTGTCCCATGGCTAATGACTATCCGAGATCGATGGAAACGGTAAGTTCATTGTCCCCGCTCCATTGATGCGATGCTGACATATTTAGACTCATCGTTTCTCTCTTCAAAATCGACACCTATTTATCAATAGCCCGCTTCCAAGCCCCAACCCTCTTCAGAGAAGAAATCGATCTCACAATGCCAGCAACTTACTCCCTCTGGAACGCCTACGGTCTCAACATCTTTTTCAAACGCATCACCCTCGAGCCAACAGACCGCTCAAATTTCAAACTCTCAGAAGTCATCGCCAACCCCAACACTCCAGCAAAACCCCTTCTCCTCTTTGAAGATATCCACCTCGCCCTATGCGGCTTATTACCTGCAATTTGGAATCAGACTCAAATTGTACGTCGGAGCACAGAAGCGGGTCGATCAACGCAGAATTCCACTTCGTCTCTGGCATGGCAGCTTGAGGCATGGAAAGGTGATATTGAGAGATTGAAACATCAATGTTTCCATGCTGTTGAGGTTGGAGAGTTTCCTTTTACTGCTTACATCGGTGATTATGATGAAGATCCGGTGAGGGCTAAAGCATTGGCGATGTCGAATATCAAATGCTTGATTTCGGAGTGTTTGATGACATATCATCTTCAAGGACTTCAACTTTATGCTGACCCTCGGATGATCAACTCAGTAGCCATGGCCTCAATTGTATCTCCGGACCATGAAGCTGGCGTTCGTCCGAGATTGCAAAAACTTCATACCCAGTTGAATATGTGGGCCAAAACGCCCGAGAGTCGAAGAGCTCTACTGCACGCCCTCGCAGTTCTTCGTCAATGCGAATCTGATCTCCAAGCAAATGAGCCCCAAACCCAATCCATCGACCCAACATCCTATCTCGCCATTTCAATGAGCGCATTGGTAGTATGGGCGTGGCTAGTGTTCTCCGAAGCAGCATGTTCTTGCGTTCCGACATTAAACCACATAAACATCGGTGATGATCCATTGGATTTACAGAATACAGCGAGGCTGGAGACTTGGATTCAGGCAGAGGGAACTGCGGGTGTGAATAACATTCCGCTGTGTAGATGTGTTTCGGAGGGATGGATGGCGAGGTTTAACGCGCTTTTGCCGTTGGGGAGACGGAGATGGGAGATGAGTGATGAAGTTGCGCCGATTTTGAATTCTCTAAGCGTTGGACGCTAGAGATTATTGATACCCTTGCATTTTGGCAGTGAACTTAATAGATTCATCTTGATTTGGAACTCACTTTGCTTTTTGCTGCTGGTGAAAGAGTGAGCTTGTGTATGGCTATGATTAACATGCCGAGGTGAGATATGCAATGCACCAGATTTCGAAATGGGCGAAAGAAAGAAAAGAAGTCAGTAGAGAAGGGACATGGATGTACATGGGGAATGATCCTACAGACACCGGCATTTGTCAGCTCGTCCTGGTATTGACCCGAAGGGCGTTGCTATGACGTTGAAAGGACAGATTGCCAAGTAACGCAACGTCAGCCGCCATGATATATAAGACTCTGCAATAAAACACTACACGCCACATAATTGAAGCATACTCTGTCCCGTGTGATAAAGAAGAAAATATGGGGTCTACCACCGAATCTATCAATATGCCCAAGTTAACACTCTATCGAGCAAATGGATCCTGCTCTCTCATTCCTCACGCAATTCTTCGTCACTACAAAATCCCCTTTACTGCAGTTCGACTCAAGTTTGGACCCAATGGAGTCGAAGCAGCTGACGGAAGCTTCAGCAACGCTCAATATCGGTCTATTCACCCGAGAGGATATGTACCGGCTCTGACTGTTGACGACGAAGTCATCACCGAGATGCCGGCCATTCTGAGCTATATGTCCTCACTTGTCCCTGAGGAGAACTTATTTGGCATTGTTCCCATTCAACAAGCCAAGATTTTGGAGTGGCTTGTCTTTCTATCGGGTACACTGCACGGCCTTGGGTATGGAGCTTGGCTGCGTCCTGGGAGGTTCAGTGACGATGTTGCAGACCACAAGAGGATTCGGGCCAAGGGAAGGGATGTTATTCATGAGTCCTTTAAGAGGATAGATGATGGACTGAAGAATCGGGAGTATATCGTCGGGAATGCTTTGACTGTTGGGGACTTCAATGTCTACATCTTTGCTCGATGGGCTCATGAGGTTGAGATTGATTTGGAGAGAGAGTACATTCATTACTATGAACATGTCAGAAAGATTGAGAAGATGGAAGGTGTTAGGGAGGCTGCTGAAAATGAGGGACTCAAGTTTGCATTTCCTTAGACTTAACTCGTCAATGCTGAGGTATAGCAAGCCTTTAATGGAACACATATCGCATCTCAAAACGCAAAAGACTTTGTAACGAATGTAGATATATGCAGGTATTTGTCTATATGAACTGAACTCCGACTCCAACAACTTACTGCCGACCCACCTCAGAATCCCTTTGCATGCCGTCTCTTATGCTTCTTCAAAAACGCCAAAGCCGAAGACTTGTTAATATACAGATTCATCCTTGCCAACCCACCACAATATGCAAGATTATTCCCCGGACAGCCGATGTTGCAGTCCGTCATGGAAACATTCTTGCCCTGACCAAAAGTGGGTAGAAGACCTTGCCAATTGATGGTGTTACCGCACCAACATTCGCGACCGTTCTCGACACCTGCGTACTTGTACATCCAACACTTCTCAAGACATGTATCAATCGTCATGGAGTTACCATCATTCATGACTAGTTGAGGCAGTAAACGACCAAGGAAAGGCTCCGAAACACATGAGTAGCTTGTGAAGTTCTTGTTACCCTGGTCCACAGACGGTGTAGATGTAGTCTTAGCACCAGCCTTGTAAAGCTGTAAGCGAAGAGTTCCACCACAGTAGTCTGTCTTGTCACCTGCGCAGGTAGCAGAGCAGTCCTTTTGGTTGAGGGCTTGATAACTTCCGAAATTGAGCTGATTACCACAGTAACACTCTCGACTGTTCTCGGTGCCGAAGTAAGTGAAGCCGCTGCAGAAAGTAGCGCAGCTTTCGAGGGTCATGTCATCGCTGGCGGTGGCTTTGGAGTTGAGGGCGCGGATGAGGAAGCCTTCTGTCCAGCAGCCTTGGAAAGCCCACGTTCCAACTGTGTCGGAGATTGAGGGGCCTGTTGCTGTTGGCTTGATTGATGTCGAGGTGGTGCTGGTAGTACTAGTAGTGGCTGAGGAGGCCTTTGAGGTTGCGGAAATACTGGTGGTTGAAGTGCTGGAACTAGTTGTGGTCGTAGAACTAGCTCGTGATGTGGTGCTAACGGCGGCCGATGTAGATGAGGTGGATGAGCTTGTAATAGAAGACGCCGTTGAGGAAGATACGACGGAAGTAGAACGAGATGTCGCGGTTGTAGAAATGACGCTAGATATGGATGATACACCAGCTGGACCTCCCGCAACCAAGGAGCTCAACGAAGAGACAGCCGAGGCACCCGATGATATCGTAAGAGACGAGGCGCGACTGGCGATGGAAGACGTCGTCACTGATGATAGCGCAATAAGAGAGGAGGCGCTTAAGACACTCGAAGGCAGCGTGTTTGACGATACCACGCTCGAAAGTACTGAACTCGAGATTGACCAAGTCGTGCTGGCGGTCGTAGTAGTGGAGACACGCGAGCTTGTTGAAGAGAGTGTGGCGAAGGTCGTCCACGTTGTTGAAGAAGTACTTGAGCTTGCACTAGAAGTTGTCGCCAACGAAGTAGAGGTTGTAGACCTAGAAGAAGAGCTGGTGCTAGTCCTGATGGCAGTAGAAGAAGAACTCGTTGCTGCGCCGCTCGTGGAAGAGCTGAAACCAGAGCTGCTCGAGCCTCCAGAGACCGAGAGACTCGTTGCAATACTTGTTGAACCTGAGATCCCAGAAGAGGATATCGCTGCATAGCTAGAGATGGAAGAGGATGCGCTGTTGAGGCCACCGGCAAAATTGCCAAACACGCTCAGTGAGGTGCTGAAAGAGTTCGTGGAGCTTGTGGATGTACTGCTAGAGACAGGAGCTGAGATCGAGCTGCTGACTGAGCCCGTGCCAGTAGAAGCGCCGTTCGAGGTTGAGCTGGACACCCTACTAGAAGACGAGCTTCCACTTGTTGAGGTCAAGGGAGATGTCAGGGAGGCGCTTGAGGAGCTAGACGTAGCTCCAATGCTGGCCGATGCAAATGAACCAGAGCTCGACACGGAGAGAGCAGCATTTGAAGAGGCAGCGATTGAGGAGCCTACGCTACTAGCTGATAAAAAAGCTCCCATTGATGTGGGTAATGAACTACTGTAAACGGCATTGAGTTCATAGACGTTCAGACGGCTAGGACCACCACAGTATTCGCTCGAGTTGCCTAGTCATGTCAGTATGTCCCTGAACAAACCCAAGTATGAGTACTTACCATTGCAAAGCATACCGCAATCAGTGATCGGAGCAGGCACTGATCCATCACTGAAGGTATTCCCGCAATAACACTACTCTTGTCAGTACATCTCGGAGATCAGTGCCAGAAGCTGGGTAACTTACCTCTCCACCATATTCCACACCAGCATAAACGAAGTTCTCATTACTACAAGCCTGCACACAATTCGCAACAGTGGGCGGATTATTCCCCCTCCCATTAGGAAGTGCTCGAGCATTAGTAGCCTCAGTATAACACCCAATGCTCGTGTAACCACCAACACCAGGGTTCACAGAAGGTCCTTGAGGCGTGGCAGCGCTGGCACTACTACTTGTAGTAACGCTTGCATACGACCCATCCCACTGAAGTGTATCAGCGAAGAGGCTGATATAAGCTCCACTGCCGTCAATGCCATTTCCACCACAGATCTGGTTCAGACTACCCGCACAGTCGAAGTTACAGTTTGCATCATCGACCTTTTGCGTGGGGATCTTGTTGCCTGCCCAGCATTCGCTTCGGTATTGCGTTCCGCAGAATGTCATGCCTTCTGAACCACAGGAGTTAATGCACATCTCATTAGTGTTGGAGCTGTTGGCATAAAGTTGGCTGGAGAGCTGGCGGCCGGGATTGTTCTCCTTGAAACATCCGACGTATTGATACCGTCCTTGGCCGTTGGGGAGAAGAGGAGCTGCTTGTTCGGAGACGGCGTTGCAGAAGAATTGCACTGCACGCTTTTCGAAAGACCACGTTGGATCGTTGGTGTTGATAGTCCATTGGGCGGTACCGTTGTATGATGGGAGGTTCCACTGGCTTTTGGGGACGGTGCATGTCAACGTTGCTGTTTGGCTCTGACCTGGAGCGATGAGCGTTCCTTCGGCGAGATCGATTTGGTTGGCGGATTTTATGATACCTGGAACGCCGAAGGGTGGTTTGGAGACTGTGAGACCAAGCTTGACACCACCGGGAGCAGCAGTGTTTGAGACGCGGAATTTGAGAGAACGAGATGTGTTTTCTGTAACGTTTCCGAAGGTAAAGGGATTGTTGGGATCGTACTTGACCCAGCCGCTTCCATCTGGTGTTTGGAACTCGAGAAGAGCGGTTGGAGGATCGCCAGCGGCAGCAGACAAAGACACAGTAGCATTGCCTCCTGTGGTGACGAACTTGACCCAAGCTGTGTAGTTGCCCGTAACGGAAGTGTCTGGCTTGACAGAGATGGCAGTGTCGTTTCCTCCGGGGACTGTACTTGGGACACCAGTCAGTGTGAACTTACCGACGGTGAGACTGCCTGTGCCAGACCAGGTGGTGAATGGACCGGATGAAGAGGCGTTGGAGTACAGAACTGAAGAGACTTGCAGGTCGCTAGATCCATCATTGCCGATAAGAACGCTCTGAGCTTCAGCTTGTGTACCAGTGACGAGACCAGTGAACACCACAGCCTTGGGACTGACATCCAACAATGCATTTGAACTCTTGCCAACGCCCGTGAGCCTGACCTTGACAGACTTGCTATAGGATGCATCCGAAACACCCGAGGTCTGAATATTGATGGTAGTGCCCAATCTTCCAACACTCTTGGGCACGAACTGTGCCGCGAATTGAAACGTATCCCCCGCAGACATCGACAATGGCAGACTGGGCGTCTGACTGATGTTATAGTTCGTACCATCTGCAAGTGCAACACCTGTAACGCTGAGATCAAAGCCCGCTGTACAATTAACAAGCTGCACACCGCTTCCCTGAAAGTCCACGGTCCCAAAGTCAATTGAACTCGTGCAATTGAGCGGAAACTTATTTGTAGAGCCAAGACCATAAAAGTATCCCACCGTCGTGCCGATATACGCCATACCATCACCAAACACAGGTCTACTGAACTTGGTAATGCCCACAATGGTGAAGTTTCGAATGACGTTGAGGTAACCATTCTGAGGAACCGCATCGTAGATCTTGAAGTTTGTGTTTTGGACGTCGGATACCCAGAGGAGACCTGTGCCTTCTTGGTTGTTGAGGGATGTTGTCGTGCCGTGGCTTACGCCGAGGATGTAGGCGTTGTTGGTGGGCGAATCGGCGACTTTGGTGAAGTAGGGGGTGTTATTGAGACAGGAGAATTTGAAGACGTGCGTTGGGTATTGGATCACTAGAACCGTCAGTACGAACAATAGAGGGAAGGATTGGTAGGCGTACCGTTGATGTAGATGTAGCCTCCTTCAAGAGGATAAACACCAGCACCAGCATACACAGAATTCTCATTCTGAAACGTCTGGATGACTCTATCCTTGGAGTTTGGACCATTGCGATAACCACCAAGATCATCCAGATTAAGCCAATAAGTCTTTCCAGACTTGCCAGTAACAATACCCATCCTCTTGATATCGCCGCACGAGAATTGACTCGGCAGAATCTCAAGCGGACTCGTTCCAAGGTCCTTATCCGCACCATCAAGCTCCTGCTTCTCAAACGGCATGAAGAAATCCACAATTGAGAGCGTACCATCACTGTTGATTGACATGTGAATAGCCGCTTGCTCCATCGCAGTCGGGGGCGTGAAGCCATTGACGGGAATGGTGGATAACTGAGAAGCATAGCCGTTTCCAGTAGCGAAGAACATTGATCCTGCGTCGTCGGAGGCAAGACCACCGCCTGATTGCCAGATTCCTGCGCCGGAGATGTTACTGCTTACGCCGAGGCCTTCGGAGGCCCAGTGCTCGACGATTTGGCCGGTGGTCTTGTCCCAGCCCATGATCCAGCCTGTGAAGTTGTACTGCACGCAATGCGATGCGAAGCCGGCGTAGACGTATTGACCTGTGTGGAGTAGTCCAGGTCGTTGGTGATGAATACCGCCCGTGAACATCCTCTCTGGATTATTCCTCGCAATCGTACCCTCAAGATCGACGGGAAAGTTCTGTCGCTCCGAAAGGTCATTCACGTTGATAGCATGGATCTTATACCTTCCAGCCAGTCTTCCCTGCGGAACCTGACCCGCATTCTGATTAACATAAGTCTTTGACGTGATATACCACGTATCGGTATCAGGATCAATAACACCAGTCGCTGTGACACCAACAGTAGGGTTGACATCAACACAACCGTCCAAGTCAGCAGTAAGGAACGGAATGCCGATGTTGCGCGATGCAAGAATAACACCAGTCTTTGCATCGAGTTTATAAATATTATTCTGAGTCGTCGCGAGGTACACATATTGCGTCGTCCCGCCTGAAGGAGTGTAGACGAGAGGTTGCGAGAAGATCTGTTCTGCGGCACCGACATATTTTCCTGGTAGTGCTGTTTTGAAGACGATGTCGAACTGGGGACTTCCCACGATTGCGGGATCCATGTTATGGTTACTTAGAAGTCAGTTAGTGTGAATAAGGGCAGGGAATTGGGAATTGTACGTTTGGTAGCCTGTTCGGGAGTTGTCGCCTCCCCAGGTGATGGTATCTGTCGATGCGAGACCGCATGTTAGGCCAACCAGGGCCGATAGAATGAATGTGAGTAGCAGCCTCATGTTGAAAGGAGTGGTGAAGCGCAAAGAATGAGTGAATGAATGAATGACGAGATCAAAAACGCTCCCCTAGGGACCCTGCGCGATGGTAAGGTTCGTTCTATATACCCTCTCCACCACCAACACTCGCCCAAGGCCATCCCGAAGTCCAGATCGCCATCAGACTTCATTTCAACAGTCTTGGCTCGTCCACTCCGGGCTTTCGGATCACTTCATGGTTTGGACATGCCGATGCGCCGTTAACCTTTCGGCAGGCCGTCCAGACAGAAGATGGGACGTCGCGCCACGAGTCGAATACATTCCAGGCATGATGCAAACTCTTGCAATGGATGGTCTGTGGCTTTAAGGTGTCGTGTTAGGGTGAAGCCACAGGGGAACGAGGCTGTTGGTGATACCATTTCTGGTGTCTCTAGGCTATTTGCGGTCGTGGTTGTGGCGACAATGGCTTTGTTCCTGATCGCCGTGTGGGGAATGGTGTCTTTCCATATCCGATTGTGTCAGACCCTGAGATGGATCGACCTGCAAGAAGTGTTGAGATTTGATTTGTCTGGAATTTTGCAGGTTTTAGTGTTTTGCTAAAATGTTAGTGGCCTTGTGCCTGGCTACTACCTGTGCCCGTGCATCGATCGTGCCTTCACTACAATTATAACACTCTCAGGGCTTTGTTAGTGACTAATCACACCATATATATCGGTTTGCAGGCTGCTTGTGCTCTATAAGAGTCGTCATGCCGATATGAATAGCTCGTCGGTTTTTTTTTTTACGAAATGGATAAGTGTGTCCATTTCTAAGTTTCGCTTTTTGCTCTTTTATTTACTGCCTTCGTTTTTACCAACATTATCGATTCGCTGAAAACCCATCCGGATCAGGTCAAGCTCTGCTGTATTACAGGGCCTCCCACCGCGAAGATAATAACTAGAGCGGCTTTCAACACTACTTCAGAAGTTCAACTCATGTACTAATAAGAGTACAACTTCGCAGCGAAGATTGGTAAAAGAGTTCGGACAGGGGAGTTTCACTGGCATGCTAGTTCTTGAATTAGTCATTTTAACAATTATAGATACCATAAATTGACAATGCGCAACGGTCTTACCACTCCCTTGAGGCCAGAATTTCGGTGTAAGAAACTACACTGCATTTTTAGTCAAGCCTGACCTAGCTGTCTTGGCGAACAAACAGCGATTGGCTTACGCTAGTGCCTCGCTCTCGATCTTGCATGCGAATGGGGGCCATACTTTCACTGCATTATTCCCCATCCCAAAGCCTTCCTCTCCTGATCAGTTAAGATGAGTGAGCATTTAGTTGAGAGCCAAGGCTTCGACATCGCCCAGTCGACCCTAAGTCCCCATAGCCCTGACTGCCAAAATCACAAACATGGACGATTCACTGCGTTTGCTAAAGTGCCGCGAGGTCATATAATAGGCAGTAGTTGTGATTATTTTGACTGTTTTCCCTCTGCCTGCTCTGGCTCTACGTATAGTGAAGTTTATCAGGACAATTTATCGGGTTACATCAACAGAGATACTTCATGTCCAGCGACTGATCTAGGTCTTAGGTAACTTATAATAGCAAGTTAGAATCTAAAAGACTTATTCCTGCATCTGTGTAAAGCGGGCAAACTCCTTTGTATGTCTATTGAAAGCTGGGCTTTTATTGGGTTATATTCTGAGACTCATTTCCGTCAAATTGTGCTGTTTTCAGTTACGTATCTACTTTTATCCTTTCTACTAAAAATGAAGTATGGAGTAGCTGGCAGATAAACAATTCATGAAGCCATGGTTATTGGTCAAGGGGCCGTGCCGATAGAACACGAGACTGCCTGGATATGGTAGTACCTGTATAGAGTAGATTGATTGATTGATTAATAATGCCTTTAACTTCTGCCACTTAATTAGATAGATCTTAGTATTTTAATAAAAATAATATATTAAGTTTTTACCCTTTTAAATAAAATAGATTTTAATTACCTTTTATTTAATATTAATTTTTAATAAATAAGCTATTTAATATATATTTTTATTATAAATTAACTATTTTTATATTTATTAATTATGAAAAAGTTATTAAAATTTTTTTTATATAATTATAATAAAAAACTAAATAACTTTTTATTTTTTTTAAATTTTTTTAAATTTTTAATTTTAAAAAATTAATAAAATAACTATTATATTAATTAAAAAAAAGATATTTTTTTATTATTAAAAAGAAATTTTTATATTAATTATAAAATTAATTAATAAATTAATATAAATAAATTAATTATAAAAAACTATAAATAGCTTTAAAAAGAAAGAAATAAATATTTTTTTAAAGCTTTAAAAGTAAAATAATTACCTTTTTTTTTTACTTAAATATTTTAATAATTTTATATAAATTAAATTAATAGCCTTTAATTATAAGTTACTTTTAAAAATATAATTTAATTAAAATAAAATTAACTTTTTTAAAGACTAAATAAATTAATTAAATATTTTAATTTATTATTTATAAAATAATTAAAGGCTTTTGTATTAAAAGTTTAATTTTTTAAAAAAGCTTAATAATAATAAAAATTAAATACTTAATATTTTTAATAATTTTAAGACTATTTAAATAAATATAATACTATAAAGTAAAGAAAAGTATTATATAATAGAAGGTCTAATCTTATAATAACTCTAATTAGCCTAGTTAAACCTTAAGTAAACCTAGGTTATATATAGTTTATAGCTACCTTTTTTAGCTTTATATTAAACTTATATTTTATATTAATATAACCCTCTATTAAGACCTTTACTTAATTAATATTTCTTAATAAATAGTAGTAATTACTATTTTTAATTATTAATTTAATACTATTATAACCTAAATAGAAGAAGCGCTTATATTATATATACCCTATATTTTTCCTTTTAATTATTTATAATTATAGCGCACTAAAGGATTCCATAAGTAATTACTAAGACCTAATCACTAAAGTCTAAGATAGATTATTAGTAATTCTAGGCAATTACTAGTAATTCTTAAGAATTACTACTAACTTTATGGCAATCTCCTTAATTACTATTAACACTATATAATATATAAAATATATTCCCTTAATATTAAATAGAACTTAGTTTATTAGCTATTAATAAGACTTTTTTACTTTAATAAGCCTAATATATACTATTAACTATTAAGAGATATAATAATTTAATATATTTAATATAATACCTTATATCTTTTATAAATATAAACTTAATATAAACTAATTTATTTATTTAAAAACCCTAATTATTATATATTAATAGCTTTTATTTAAAATAACTGCATTTATATTAAATAATATTATACTATTAAGATATTTAATAATACTAGCCTAATACCCTCTTATATTAAAGCTTTACTTAATAATACTAAAATAATAATAAAGCTATAATAGCTATATAATAGCTATAATACCCTATAAGTCTAGGTAAATAATTAGCAGAATACTATAATAATTAGTAATAGTAGTAATAAACTATAAGAAAGAGATCTTAAAAAAGCCTTAAAGCCATTAAAGCCTAAACCCTTTAAGGGATAAATAATTAATATTATTTTATTTTTAACTTAAATAAAAAGATACTTTTATTTATTTCTAAATAAACTAAATACTGCTATAAAGAAACTTCTATTTATAGCCTCTTTAATTTAAAGTAGTATTAAAAAATAGTTTAAACTTATTATAAAAGACTACCTAGAAAATAAAGAAAATCTATAAGACTAAAATATATAGAATATCTTTAGAGATTAAAATAATTTTAAATAAGCCCTTAAAAATAATTTTAAAGTAATTAATAAAAAATAATAAGCTATAGCTAAACTACTTATATTTAAATAATAGAAATTATATATTATATATTTAGTTAAATTTTAATAGCTAGTAGCTAAAACTTAATAGGATAATAATACCTTTATAGAAATTTATTACTAAAGCCTAAAAGAAGAGATTAAAGATAAATTATATCTTATAAATAGACTTAATAACCTAACTACTTATATTATAATAGTAATTAAAATTAATAAATAACAGTATAAATATAAAAAAGAGAAAGTTAACTATAAGTATAGAAATAACTTTAATTTATATTACCCTAATTAATAATAAGATAATAATAACTAAAATAACTCTTAAAACTAAAGATAGTAATAAAGATATTAATAAAATAATACCTTATATAGAATGCAATTAAGATCTATATCTTTAGGTACTATATAGCCTAGAAGAAATAATAACTATAAGCTATAAGATATATCTAAATGTAAATACTATAATTATAATTAAATAGGATATATAGTATAATAGTGCCTAAAACTATAAAAACTATAAAACCTAAACTAATATAGGCAAGCCTTAAGACTTACCTAATAATAAAATCTATAAATAACTATATATACCTAAATACTAGAAATAATATATAATAGATATAATATATACTTTAATGGCAATATAGGAATTACCTAAATTAAACCTAAAGATAAAGGAAGACTAGAAAAGAAAAATAAATTATATACTCTAGAAGAACTTAAGTAAAAGAGAAATTAATAAAATAAATAATAAAATAAAAATTACTATAAGTATATAAAAGACCTAGAAAAGTAAAAACACTTTAAAATAAAGTAAAAAGAATAAAAAGATAAAATAAAATAATAAAAATTAAAGGAACTTAAGAAATAACTAAAATAAAGAAAAACTTAAATATTAGAAATAATAAGATAAGGTAGCTTAAGTATCCTTAATATAGATAAGTAAAAGTAAACCTTATAAACTATTAATAATATCTCTATTAGGATAATACTTTAGGATAAGGAAGAATACTAAAAATAGAAAGTTAAGGCAAAAAGTTAATTTTAATAAAAGAAATAATAAAACTCCTATAGTATAAGATATAAAGGTAAGACTGCTAGAAATATAGCTAAGTATCTTTATTACTAAAATAAGTAAATTATATAGAAATAGAAATAACCTTATAAAGTAAGATATAATAAGAATAGCCTAAAGATCTATAAAATATAAGAAGAAATCTATATATAAGGTGCCAGGAAATATAAAAATATAAAAATAGGAAATAAACTCTATATTAAAGTATACTATATTAATAAAGTATTAAACCTATTATACTTAGAACCTGTATTTAATAAATAAAATAATATATAGACTATATTAATATACCTTAAATATAATATAATATCTTAGGTATTATATTAAAACTATTAATATAAATAATATAAATTAAATAAACTAAATAATAATTATTTCCCTATAATTATATCTAAAATACCTAATAATAATCCCTACTTAATAAAAGAAATAGAAAGATATTTAATATACCTTTAGTATAATTACCTTAAAATAGTAAAACTATAATTTAATATAATATTATATAGAAAGATATATTAAGTTAATAAGCTAATTTAAGGAATTAAAGAGAATATATAAATTATTAAAAATGCAAAAAGGGAATTTAAAGAAGTAACTTAAAAAAGGTATATTTAAGGAAAAAAAAAACTATTAGTTAATAATACTAGTTTAAAAGATATAGAGAAACTATAAGGACTATAAAAAGTAAATAGATTATACCTACTTAATAAAGAATACTTTAGATAAAGAACTATAGAAATAAATATAAAATTAAAAAAATACTTTTAATAGATAATATTTAATAATAAATTTAGTAATAACTGCCTTAATAGAAAAGGGTATAATAACAGTAACTGCAAGTAAATATATTAAGATATATTAAGAAAAGTTATATACTATCTATAATTAAGCTATAAATAAACTAAAATTATAAATAAAAATAACTTAAATTAATAAATATATTAAAAGTACTGTAAATAATAGACTTAATAGATAGCCTAATACTATAAGTTTAAATTAAAGGAAAATAGCTAAATACTTAAATTAATTATAAAGTAAAAAGAAACTTTATTAACCTAAAAATAGTTATAAAGCTATAATTATTATAAAAATAGAAATTATTACCTTACCTATTAGTTAATATAGAAAGATAGCTCTTTAATTATAATAATAGTATTATAAATTAAGAGATTAATTACCTTAAGGTCTTTATTAAAAAAAGAAATTAAAAAGTAGATTTTAATATTATACCTTTAGGAAAGAATATAGACATCCTATTAAATATATAATAACTTAAATAATAAAACCTACTTATTAACTAAAGAAATAGCTAGATTATATTCTCTAGTAATCCTAATAGCAGTAAGAAAATAATTATAATAAATAATAAGAGATCTTAAACCCTAACTAAAGAGGATAGTATAGATAAATATAGAATAAAGTATTTATTACCTCTAAAAGGAGTATAATATAAGTATAAAAAAGGTATAAAAAATAAAAAAGAAATCCTAGATATCCTTAAGGCATAAAACCTATATAAAAACAAAATACCTATAGAATTAAGCTAAAACTAATTTAAGAATATTCTAAAATAATACTAGATATATAATAAATTATTTAAAGAAAAACTAAAAATAAAAATACCTAAATATAGTAAATAAGACTATAAAATTAACCTTATAAATAATAACTTATTATTCTAAAAGCTCTATTTACTTAACTAAAAAAAGCTATAAGTTTAAAAGGAATATATAAATAAAATACTTAAAAAAGGCTATATTAAGGAATCTAGCTTAATATTAGTATTATTAATATTCTTTATATTAAAGAAAAACAGAAAGAATAGACTAATTATTAATTACTAATTAGTTAATATATATACTATTAAAAACTAAACCCTACTTTTACTTATTATAGAACTTAAGGATTAATTATAAGGCAAAAAGATCTTTATAGCTCTAGACCTTAAGGAAGTATATAACCTTATTTATATTAAAGAAAGAAATAAATAGAAAATGGCATTTAAAACTAAATTTAAACTATTTAAATATATAATAATACCTTTTAGTCTTATTAATATATTTATAATATTTTAATAAATAATTAATAGTATACTTTAATAGTACCTTAATATCTTTATAATATATTACTTAAATAATATCTTAATCTTCTTAAATAATAAAAAAGAATATATAAAATATATCTATAAGGTTTTAAAAATATTATAAAATGCTAAACTATTAGTAAAACTAGAAAAGAGTTTCTTTTATATAATAAAAGTAAACTTTCTAAAATATATTATTATACCTAATAAAATCAGGATAGAACTAAAGAAAATTATAATAATAATAAATTAAAAAGAACCTAATAATATAAAGGAAGTATAAGCCTTTTTAGGATTTACTAACTATTACTAATAGTTTATTAAGGATTTTAGTAAAATTACTAACCTAATAATAGAATTAATAAAAAAAAAATATTTAAATAGAATAATAAGGTATAAAAGGCCTTTATATAGCTTAAGAAAGCTATCTTTAGTAAATTAGTATTAATAATATTTAATTTAAAGAAAGAAATTAAATTAGAAATAGATATATTAGACTTTATATTAAAAGGATAGATTAATTAATAAGATAATATAAAAAAGCTATATCTTATTATATTTTACTCTTATAAACTATATAAAGTAGAACTTAATTACTTAATCTATAATAAGGAATTTCTAGTAATTATTAACTATTTTAAGAAGTTTAAATACTACTTAATAGAAAGTAAGTATTAAATTAAAATATATATAGATTATTAGAATATCTTTTACTTTACTATAATATATAAACTTAACTAATAATAACTATATTATACTAAATACCTATATAACTTTAACTTTATAATTATTTATAAAAAAGAATTAGAAAATAGAAAAGTAAATATAATAAGTTAATAATTAGACTATAATATTAAAATTATAAAAATAATAAAATAAGTATTAGAAATAAATAATAAAAGAGAATATAGATTTACCTAATAAATATAAACTCTAGAATAAATATAAGTAATAATAACTAAAGAAATCCTAAAGGAACTAAAGGAGTTTATATAGAAATTCTATAAATATCCTATATATAGACATTAAGAAGTAATAAAGACTCTTAAATAACTCCTATAATATAAATATAAGATATAGTAAATAATAGTAAAAAAGGTTATTAGATAATATAATCTTTATATTAAAATAAAAATATAATAATATAAACTATATAGAGAACTTTAATTACTGCCTATAGCGTAATAACTATAAGACTTAATTATAATAGACTTTATTATAAAGCTATTACTATTTAAAGAACCCTTAATAGGAATCTTTTATAATAGTATTATAATTATTATAAACTAACTTATTAAGTTTTTATATTACCTACCCTATAGAGAAGATATAAATATAAAAGAATTTATATATATTATCTATAAATATATTATTAGTATATATAGATTACTATTTAAGATTATCTTAAATAAAAGGCTAATACTTATATTATAATTTTAAAATATACTTTTAGTATTATTAGGCCTAAACTATAAGCTTATAATAGTATTTAAAGCCTAAATAGATAGATAAATAAAATAAATAAACTAAATATTAAAATAATACTTATAGTATTATATAAACTATAAATAGAATAACTAGATTAAAAAGCTACTATATGCCTAATTAGTATATAATACTGCCTATAATAAAAGCATAAAACTTATATTAGTATATACCAATTTCGGATTTATACTAAAAGCCTATAAAGACCTATAAGAGCCTAAAATAATTAACCTAGCAGTAATAATTAAAAGTAATAATTTAAAAAATCTATATAATAAACTATAAATAGAACTTAAATTTATTAGAAAATAGATATAACAGTATTATAATTCTAAAAAGGTAAAGAGATCTACCTTTTTAAAAAGAGATATAATTTACTTATCTATAAAAAATATTACTACTAAATAACTAAACTATAAACTTAACTTTAAATATATAAGACTATATAAAATTATTAAAAAGGTCTTAAAAAATAACTATAAATTAGACCTATTATTAAAAGTTAAGATCTACTCTATTTTTTATATCTTACTACTTAAATTAGCAGTAAATACAATTTATATTAAAATATATAATAAACCTATAGAAATAGAAAGACTAAAAGCTTATAAAGTAAAAGTAATTTAAAAAATAAAGATAATTAATAAGAAAATAGAATACTTAATTAAATAGAAAGACTACCTAAAAAATAAAAATATATAAAAACCACTAAAATACCTTATTAATGCCTAATAATTTCTAAAGAACTTTTACTAAAAACTAAAAAAGGATCTAAAATAGTAAATTAGTTAATAAGGTTTACTATACCTACCTTAATTAACTCTACTATAGTAAAGAAATTAGAAGGTATAATTAAGTTCTCTGCCTTCTTACTATTATTTATTGCCTTAAAATCCTACTTAAGGGCCTTTAGCCCCTTAAATTAAATTAAATGCTTTTAATAATAAAGATATATTAGCTTTAAAAGATACTTATTTAGTTAATACTATAATTAAATAAGCTCTTCCTTAATAGCCTCTTTATTAGCTTTAATTTAATTCTTTTCTTAAACTAAATAATCTACTATAAAAATTAATATAAAAAATACCTTATAGATAATAATAAAAGCTAACCTTTTAATAATATTATATCTTTCCTATTATAAAAATAACTATAATAGGTATATTTAAAATAATTCTTCTATCTATCTTTTATTATATATTTAATATAATTTTTAATATATAAGAAATAAAATATAATTTTATAATTAATAGAGATAATAAGTTTTATATAGGTAAGATAATATTAAATTACTATAGAAGATATCCTATTAATAATAGTAAGAAAATATAAATTTAAGTTAGACTTACTAGAAATAAAATATAAAAGAAAAATAGATATATAGGTCTTAAAGATAAGATTAATAAAAAGAGAGAGATTATATTATAACCTAAATAGAAAAAGCACTTATATTATATATACCTTATATTTTTCCTTTTAATTATTTATAATTATAGTGCACTAAAGGATTCTATAAATAACTATTAAGACCTAATTACTAAAGTCTAAGATAGATTATTAGTAATTCTAGGTAATTATTAGTAATTCTTAAGAATTACTACTAACTTTATGGCAATCTCTTTAATTACTATTAATATTATATAATATATAAAATATACTCTCTTAATATTAAATAGAACTTAGCTTACTAGCTATTAATAAGATTTCTTTACCTTAATAAGCCTAATATATACTATTAACTATTAAGAGATATAATAACCTAATATGCTTAATATAATACCCTATATCTTCTGTAAATATAAACCTAATATAGACTAGTTTACTTATTTAGAAACCCTAACCATTATAAATACCTTCTTTTTATTAAAATTACTTAACTTATAGTTAAAATTAAAGATATAAAGAAAAAGACCTAGGTTTTACTAGCCTATTAAATTAACTAAACTAAAAGATAATACTTTTTATAATTTAATTTTAAGAAGCTTTTAATTAAACTGTAATTAAGATATAGCTTTATTTATAATTAATAAAGCTATTAATTAAATACCTTTCTAAGCTAATAGTTTTTATTTTTATTAAAAGAAGCTATTAATTAAGCCTTTTATTTTAACCTTTTAGCTAGATTCTTAAAGCTTAAATTTAATTTATTAAGATTAATCTTTTTTTCTTTCTTTTTATTTATTAAAATTAGCTTATAACCTTCCTTTAAGATTAACTTTAAGACCTTTTATCTTTAAAGGCTAATTTTAATATATTATTTTTTAACCCTTTAAAACTAATTTTCTTTTTTTTTATTTTAATTTTTCTTTTCTTTAAGATTAGCTATAAAATTAACCCCTTTTTTATAATAACTTTTATTAATATCTATAAATAACTATAAATAGCTTAGGCCTATAAAAAAGACTGCTAAATTTATATATATAGTTTATATAATATACTTTTCTTTTTATAAAATTGCCTCTTTAAGTATCTTTAAAAGCCTTATTTTAATTAGTAAATTTATTATTAAAAGGAGTTAATTTTATAAGACTTTTATTAAAAAGAAAAGTCTTATAAGGCCTAACTTTAAAGCCTTAAAATTAACTTTTAAGACTATTAATAGGAAATATAATTAATTAAAGTAGCTTTTTAAAATTAACTTTATAACCTTTAATAGGAAAGGTAATTTAAAAAGATTAAATTTAAAGACCTTTAAGTTAACCTTAAAGACCTTTATTAAAAGAAGTAATCTTTATAGAAGGCTATTATCTATCTTTCTTTTAAAAGTTATAACTTAAAAGATAATATTAATAATCTTTTTAATTTAATTAATTATTAAAAATATTAACTATATAAAATAGGCCTTTCTTAGCTATTTTAAATAATTCCCTTTTTATAACTCAATAAAATAAATTAATCTTTTAAATTATCTTTAAAAACTTCCTTTTAATAGCCTATTAAGATAAATTAATTTTTTTAATTATTATAAATAACTCTTTTTTAGCTATTTAATTAAATAGGCTTTTTTCTATAACTATCTTTAAAGACTTTAATTTTATAGCCTTTTATAATATAAAGGCCTTTTTATTATAACTATCTTTAATATTATATCTTAAGATTTATTTTTTATAGCCTTAATTAATAAGGCTTAAAAATTAACTATCTTTTAGGCCTTTAAAAAAGCCTTTATTATAGTTACCTTATAAAATAGGCTATTTCTCTTAATTATCTTTATAGATCTTTTTTTTATAGCTTAATTTAATAGATCTAAAGGGACCTAAAAATAGGTCTTTTTTTTTCTAATTTCTCTAAATTTATTATATAATAGGAGGTTTAATTTTAAGATAACTTTAATTAGTTTAATTAAACCTTAGGTAAATCTAGGTTATATATAGTCTATAATTACTTTCTTTAGCTTTATATTAAACCTATATTTTATATTAATATAACCTTTTATTAGGACCTTTATTTAATTAATATTTCCTAATAAAAAGTATAATAATATAGCCTAAAAAGAAGGGTTTAAGAATTTTATATTAATTATATAAGGTAATAAAAATGTAAATAAAAGTATAAAAAATATAATAAAAATTACATTATATCCCCTTAAAGAGGACCTATATAGAGTAGATCGGTGGATTTTGGTGCAAGCCAGAGGCCAGCTAGTGGCCCGCCAGTCTCACGTCACAAAGAACGGGCTCCAACTTCACTGCAATTTTAGCCCATCTCATGTATTTATTCCACGTGAAGTAGGTACAAAGGCTATGTCACCGAAGCATCACCAATGTAACAATCTTTATTTATCTTCGCCAACGCATGGCCTGAGATGGGTTGTTGGCATCACCTTCACATCAAATTCACTCTACATAGGGACTATACCCACTTCCATGGCTAAACCCCAAATGTTAGTATGATGAGATCACAGAGCACTTGACCTTGGATATTCACCACATAGCCAGGTAGCACTCGCATCTCCTTCAACTAGGATCATCCTGTTGAAGATGCCGCAAGACCTAAAGTGAAGAGGCCCCTTCAAGGGTCTTGGCATGTGACTTATTGCTATAGGCCTGCAGCACCCCCCTTCAGCACATCCTTGTTGAGCTTTTTCACTGCATTTTTAACTCATCTGGACACACCAAGCCCCACTAGTTTTTCAAGCTCCGTCCTTAATTTCTTCTTAAAAACTACCGAGCCCTCAAGGGAGCGATGCTCACTCAGCCTGATCTTGCAAGCTTTCTTCTGTAAGCTGTTCATCAGTTCCATTGCTGCCTGAACCTGATGCTGACGCCCAACGTTCTCGCGAGGTAGTGGTCTATCCCCGTCGACTGCGCGTAGATATGAACTCTGGATAGTCCATATTAACCAGCGACAATCTCTTACCCCGAAATGGAGAGGCCTATAGATACGAGCCACGACCTGCCAGCACTTAAAAGAGCACGGGTGCAACGATACATAGGTCTATGCAATGCTTGTACACGTTTATTTTCCCAACAAGCGCTACATAATATGAACTCTTCCTCTGGTTATGCCCATAAAACCCGGCAGAGTCTCTTGAGTTCAGCCAGAGCTGGCTGTGACCTGTGCGAGTTCATTCTGAATGCTGGGTTGAAAGAGTTTGGACACCATCTCTGGAACAATAAGGGACTTCTACGTTTCTGGAACTCGAAACCGAATTCAAGAGGCAAAAGCTCGGATCTCAATACCTTGACTGGTCGAGTGAATGGTCTAATTGGAAGTATCTTGCTCTATCCATTTGTGAAAGAAAGTTCGGGATAAGCCCTATTCTTCTTGCTTTCTCGTCTAACATGCCTTCCCAGATGATCCCTTCTCCTCCTTGATAAAACGGCGGCCAATACGCAGAGATGTTTCAAGCCCAGAGGTTTATTCATCCGCTAAAATGTTGATAGAGGCTTGTATGAGTCCCCATGCACCAAGCATGGGTCATCAAAAGTGTCAATACTCAAGAGACATCGTCCTTCCCACGCGTGTAATAAATGTCAGCGGTCATACTGCACAGCTACAGATCAATGAGAAAGAAGCTCGAGGAACATATCTTGCCTTGAGCTACTGTTGGGGTAAGCCGGACCCGAAAATGCAAGGTCGACTATCAGAACTACGCCTAAATAACGAGCAAGCTCTCGTAAAAGAGATCAAACTTGAAGAGTTGGAGCAGTCTGTCCAAGATGCAATTTGCGTGACCCGAGAACTAGGATTTACTTATCTCTGGGTAGATAGACTGTGTATCATTCAAAACTGCCCAGAAGATAAAAGACGAGAAATTGGCAAGATGGCGACAACATACAAGAACGCTGCAATCACATTGGCTGCTGGGACTGCTACAAGGGCATGTGAAGGATTCTTGGGAAGATTGCTTGGCAAAAGTCCTACATATTTGCCAGAAAATCAGTTCGATATACCAATGAAAGATGGACGTGTTGGGACTGTCTATCTGTCAGGAAGTCCATATCAGCCCCACCATCCTCTTGACAAAAGGGGGTGGACTCTTCAGGAGTATATGCTGTCGTCCCGTATGCTCATCTTCTCAGATTACCAACTCCTTTGGCAGTGCCAGGAAACCGAACTGCAGAGCGTCACGGGAAATGATATCGGTATAGAATACCAGCAACATCTTGAGTCATTGCCGTGGGCCTCCTTTGGCGAGGAGGGTGAACCCTCCTACGGAACACATGATTCAGAGAAGCTCTATCTCTGGAAGACCATCATTGTTCAGTATACACAAAGGCAACTGAAAGACCCCGAAGATAGACTGCCAGCGGTCACGGGTATCACAACTGAGTTACAAAAGGTCTGGCGAGACTCTCATATCTACGGTCACTGGGAGCGATGGTTTATCCAACTTCTGGCATGGTACAAGCCTGATAGCGGAAGAGTGAAGGAGAGACACACTAAGAGAGCTCCTAGTTGGTCCTGGGTATCAGTCGATGGAAGGATCCGATTCGAAGACCCGATGGAGGTTGAGGACGCCAAGATCGAGGTTCTGACCGCAGCCATGGTTAGGCTATTCTGTCGAATACTTCAGTTCAGCGATATAAGCCCTCATAAGCGGTGCACGTTGTCTACGATGCTAGATCTTGTGGAGTCAGCTTCAGATGCTGAATTCGCAAGGAGGAAATGCGAGTATCTTCTCTTGGGCAAAACTGGCAGTTATCAACAGGAAACCGGAGTTGCTATAATGATAGTCAAAGCCCCTAGTGGAAGTTATAGGAGAGTCTGTTTAGCCCTGTTCGAAGACATGGCAGTTTGGACTGGTGTAAAGTTCCAGAGTGTTGATCTGGAGCCAAAGGAAAAGTAGGCCAGCCTTTCAATGCCAACCTAGTGTTCGCAGACCAAATTATCACTGCATATTCTCTTGGCAGCATATGCTCTCCAGCGAGGCAAGATAGTTCAAGCCACAGTCCCTAAGTGATGTCGGTAAACTCTAAGTCCTGTAAAATTGCTCAGGGAATGTGGTATAAAAGTCCAAATACTGAGCTAGATGTGTTACTTGCAGTCGAGCTCTCTCCCTGGGAGCTTATATCAACACATAGAACCTAGAATTCAGCTTCTCTCCCTTGTATCAATATCCCCTCTTCGCATGTATCTTCTCATGCCTTCGGCAGTCATTAATCCTAGCAAAGGCTTTCCTACAGGTCGTGCAAGAATAAGGCCTGTCCCCAAAATGACTTCGCTCGTGGCTCTTAAGATTGATGTTTCTTGTGAATATCTTGTTACAAATCTGGCAAACGAATCTTCTGGAGACCTGTCGACGGCTCAAGGTCTCAAAGATGGCGGGCCCTTCGCTAAGTTCCGCATGGTAAATATTGACATGCCGTTCCCTGTCCTTGTTGCTTACGAAACCGAGAGGAGCAGCGTTGCAGGATACAGGGCATTGGAAAGGTCTCTCGTGTCGCTTTCCGTGATTATCTCGGTCTACTGTGTTATTGTAGCCCGCATGGAAGAAACGGCAGAGTGTGCGATTGCACTTGTAAGGCTTTGAGCCATAATAGTCCTCAACGGTATCCTCGTCACCGACTTCTCGGTCGACAAAGAGAACTTCCAGCTGCGTTCTATTGTCCTTGAGTCCATTCTCGATCTGTTTAATGCCAACTGTGTTCCGTGTTGAGTAATCCCCTCGCTGGTGAGTGTATATGTGGTTCCAGAGAAGGCATAGGTCTTCATAGAGTTCCAGGTCGATAAACTTTTGAATGTGATCATGAACGAGTTCAACGTGCTTGATGGTAGTTAGATCTGCGCGATGGGTATTGACAAAATGCTTCACAGCAAATACAAATTCTGCTGCAACATCTTGAAAGGTCTCGGAGGTAAAGACCTCACTGCACTCTCTGATCAAGGTGTCAGTATGATGAAGCCAATGGGCACATGCGTAATCTTGGAAAGAGAACCAGCCCAATTTCGCATGATGGTTTCTGTGGTGGTCTCGGTAGTTGGTATCCTGGATAAAGCAAGGAAGGGTCAAGTATCTGAGACACATGGTAGTCAGCTGGCACTGAACTTGCTTCTCACTGATGTGCCTGTTCTCTATGATATATCTGAAAGTACCAAGGGTTAGTCACTTGCCATTACCGATTCTCAGTCGACTTACCTGCATGCAATCGAATGAACCAGTCGAATATAACCTCCGTCAAGGACATGAACCATGGAGCCGAGGTACGTCTCCATGTCTTGTCGTAACATGTCATTCTCAAAATCGATATGGAGTTTATGAGGGTCGAAGCATAAAATTGCTTGTATCTCGTTCCATCTAAGTGGCCGTTTGGCGCATATGAGCCATCCAAAGAGCAGCTTTGATCTCTCCCACCTCGCAGAACCTCCTGGTTGGGCCGTGAGATTTCTCTTGACGGAGTCCAGCAATTTTTCATACCTGAAATGGTAAGTTGAAGTCAAATGCTAGTATCAAAGTACTTACATATCTCCAAGCTTCGTGGGTAGTATCCCTTGTCTGAGTAGGGTTAACAAGCTACCTTTGGTATCTTGCTGTAAAAGAAATTCAATGGCCAGATGTGCGTAAAGAAATGAGTCTAAAATGTTGGATCAGCCTGAACCCTCCAGCGATACGATGTCAATCCATATTGACCTTGGCTTTGACGGCATATTATGCGTTCAACATCTAATTTATCAGCTTCAGAAAGACTGAAAACAATACTGTGATTTGACTTCGAGAATTCTGGAAGTTTCTTCTGCACAAAAGCTCTAATGTCGTCGTGGTTGTCCTCAGGCCTGAGCGCTATACTGATGCAATCATCTCCAGGGACATACTTTTTAGTATCAGATGTTTCTCGGCCGATGAAAAGGACTCTCAAATGCCCCAATCTAATTTGCGTATCATATGCCGATACCAGATCCTTGAAGAACTTGGTAGTTTGGTCAATCTCAGCTCCATGACATTCATCTACTCCATCTATCACGATGTAGTGCCTTACAGAGAACTCGATGAATGTCTTGATGAGCTTTTGAGCCAGCTTTGCATCAATTAGGATGGAGCCTCCACTGGAGACCTTTTCTTGGTAGCAGTATGGGATTATATAGTCCTCGGTCTCTACAATCTGCAGGAGTATGCCCTTCAGGATATCAAGATGGTTTCTGTGTTCAATGTCGTTCTCTTGGCAGTAAAAGTAGCATGTTTTACTGTCGTCTGGAAATGAGGGCATAGTATTATGGAGTTTCGATGACTTGAGTTCATCAACTATTAGTGATGCAAGTACCGTTTTGCCTGGATTCACCAGCATCGTATTGAATGCCTCTGGGGAATACTTACCATATCCGACGTTCGCATGCAGCCATATGGCTGAGTGAGGAGGGTCCTCCTCTCCCATCCATTCTGAAATATCGCTGTAGTTTCGGAAAAGCCAACGACCACTCTTGGGGCAGATCGCCATCTCGCGAAATTCGTTCTGCAGTCGTTGCATCTTCCGAGAAGAGGTTATCCATTCGGTCACTTCGTGCTTTCTTTCACGCCGTCGGGCTATTTCATCGGTCTCGAGGCTTTTCCAGGCTGACTTGAGGCCATACGAGTACTGCTGGAAGGCCGCATGAAGGGCATCATAGTCTTTGGAAATTAAGCCATTCTGTTGATTTCCTGTGACTTGGAAACTCACCTTGTGTGGAACAATGTTCTTTAATGAACTTAGCGTGTGAGCCCAGAGAAATGGATAGTTTTGAAAATAGAGCGTTCGAGTCATCCCAAACCGATCTCTGAAGCCGCTGCCATACTTTGACATGTTAGCTGAGTGAGACTCGTGTCTGTAAAGGACATCTTACGCTTCGCTGTAAGCGAGAAAAGCCTGTATGCTGTGGAATGAAACCGCTGTATATCATGATAGATATTTACTATGCACTCTATGGCGGGCGGAAACCTCTGAAATAACTCCTTGAATTGAGTCAAGGCCAGGAGTTGGGCTCCAAGGAGTCCGTAAACATCGAGCACTCCGTCAAAAGCCCTTTCAGTAGTATTGGTAGTCTGTGAGCGTTTAGTTGAGTCCCGTGTATGAACGAGATCCCAATAATTACCCTGAGTAAGAACTTCACAGATGCCCAAACGATGGACATCACACCCCTCGTGCCAGGAAACTCGAGCTGCAAAAGGACTTTTTCGAGTTCGTCCATGCCGTCAAGAAACATCCGCAAACGATTCATATCCATCATGTTGTTGGTTTTATCTCGCAACAATTGAATATCCCGGATTTCTTTTCGCATGTCTCCATCAGTCGTGTTTTCGAACTCTTCTTCGTGGTGGGTTTTCAGGGACCTCCTGAAATCTTCAGCTAACTCATAAAGCCGGTCCATCGTGATGAGCGATTGAGTGACACTGGCTAAAGCCCTTGGAGATCCAGCGTTGAAAGGCTACTAAAATAATGAGAAAGACAGGATCAGGGGTGAAGGACCCAAGGGCAACCTAGCTGTAGAGAGGAGAGCCTCAAAGTCGCCTCGCTGGGAGCCTTTAATGGCGGTGTTGCATTTTCAAGCCTTACCATCCAATCGCTGGGTAACACACCCGCACAGCGAACCAGATATGATGATGCGGGTCTGCCTTTTTGGCCAAGCGAGCTGCAGTTGGCTGAAAATAGAGGTTCTGATTCGACGTTGGGTCAAAGACTTCAGGGATCTCCTGCATGGAACACGCGCTTGCACAGCCTGATTCTTGTATTTTCCGTGTGTCAGCAAGAACTTGGCCGTCAAAGTTCTAACACTTCAGCAGTACGCGGTTCAGAATCACATACTTTCCATTGCGTTTGAGTAGTTTGAAATATCGACAATATGTCTAACTTGCGGGATCTTCTTAATCCCTTAAGTGACGACAAGCAGCATGTGTCTCACTCTAGCGACGAGCTGGGAGTAGAGCAAGACCAAGATCCCTACATGGGCGATGTGTTTAGTGCGCAAGTGCTCGGCAACAATGGATCGATTGATGAGACCTCACAAGCATTTTGGTGGGCTCTAAATGGAGACGTTACTGAGGCTGACAACTACCTACAGTCGAGTCTTACAAACACTCAGATGTATGTAGCTTTCCATATCAAGTCAATCTATGACTAATGATAAAATCAGCGATTCTCTATTTCCGGAACAAGGTGTCTCTATGCACCAATATTCTCAAAATCATGGTCTAGACGTTGACCCACAACTTGGAAGGGTAGATTTTGATATGGACTTCGACATGAACGGGTTTCAGATTACGCCTCGCCCCAATGATGAAGAGAGCTTCCCCTCAGATGTGCCTACTTCTCTTGAAAGCTTCCAATTCCTCCAGTTACCCACCGAAAGCTCTCGGGAAGGGTCGGCTATGACACCTGAGGTTTCTGTGCCAAGTCGGTCAAATGCAACACCTATAACACTACCGGAAGATGTCGACGTCATAGTTCATTACGGCATGGTAATTACATACACCTTCGATCATGTTACTCCGCTAAGGCTTGTCACTCATTTGATTTAGCTTCATAACATCGAAGTGAAACTAGTGCCTGTCGACATGTCATCCATAGATGAAAGACTGGCAGCAGAAACCTCAGCTTATCAGTGCTTTACACCAACGGAGTATCAGAAACAACTTATGCTTCGCTTCCCTGGTGATGGGGATCATTTTGGACATCTGCCTTTAGCCGCAGGCCAGACTCTCTTACTTCTGATGACGCAACCTTCAGTCGATATCCAGCCACTGGCTCTGAGATGCGATCTGAGGGAGGTCATAAGCCGCGCAAACAAACCCGCGGATGCTAGGGTGAAAGTCGACATAAATATCTATGGCCTGCGATCTAAGGCGTTGGATATTGGCAAAAGGCTCTCCGATGGAAAGCTGTGGCTTCAGAGATCTAGCCACGGAAGACATGGTATTGCTTACGAGAATCCGCACTTCTTGAGCATTAGCGTGCAAGATACCGGGATCGATGAAGTCCAGATTAGGGGACTTGCTGTCAGTGATAGCGCCCTGAAGAAAGTTAGCAAGGAAGATCAACTACGGAAGATGGTGGATGAGGTCTACAAAACAGTCGAAAACAACCGCGAACTCGAGATGGTTGAAGGTGGTGACAGGGTGACTCGTCGGTTGCTAAGGTAGCGTACCCGAACTAGAGCCCAGTTGACCGTGCTGCTAATAAGGCAAGAGACACCAGAAGGAAGCACTTGGTTTTATGCTTGAGAGAGAGTCTGGGCACATCAACGAGAGGTACAGACTTTGGGAAGAGATCAAGCATGGCGATGGGAAAGTCCAATTTCGACATAGAATCACCAAGAGACGTAAGGATATACGGCCAGAGGAGAAAGGCGGCGGTATTCTTGCTGATGACATGGGGATGGGAAAGTCGCTTTCTATCCTCGCTTTGATCATGAAAACTCTTGAAAATGGCCAAGAGTGGGCCGAGGGCAAAAATGCAGAGCATAAGAGCAGGAGGTCTCTCAAATTCTCTCGTTCTACTCTGATTGTAGTCTCAGCAGCTTGTGAGTCTCTCCTAACTATCATGCTTGTTTCGGATACTGATGAACTCAGTATTGGTCAATGAGTGGATGAATGAGGTGAAGAAGTAAGTGTCACGAGACTTCGCTAGGGGGACATTTCTGACCCCGTACAGGCACCCACAGAATGGTATCAGAGTGGTTAAGTACCATGGCGAAAAAAGACCAAAGACCGCCGAAGAGCTAGAAGACCCAGATATCGTAGTCACAACATATCATACGCTCACTGCCGAGTATCTAATAGGGAAAGGAAAGAATTCACCACTTTACCAGTTGGGCTGGTATCGAATAGTCCTTGACGAAGGCGAGTCATCCATCCGCAGCGGCTATCAAGATATCTAGCTAACCAGGAAGCTTATAGCTCATATCATCCATCGTCCGTCCACAAAATTCTTTCAAGCGTGTGAATATCTCCACGCCAACTCTCGATGGTGCCTCTCTGGAACACCAATTCAAAATAAGCTCGCCGATATCGGCTCACTGTTCCGCTTCATTCGCGCCGAACCATTCGACAAGGCATCTGAGTTTAAGAAGTGGATAGAAACACCATTTAACAACTCATTCGACGACCCTGAGCTCGTAAAGGATCGCCTAGTCATGCTTCTCGAAGCATTATGTCTACGCCGAACTAGAGAGGTCTTGAACTTACCCAAGACACGGCAGTTTGTCCGGCATTTAGAATTCAGTCCGCAAGAGCGAGACCAATACGACAAAACAAAGGCTGTCATTCTACGCAACATGCAGCATCGCATGGGCGAAGTAAAAAAGAGCTCCCAGTTTGGCATGTTCCAGATGTGGCTTCAGCTGCGAATTGTCTGCAACCACGGAACATATCAAAAGCTCTTCTCATGGCATCGAAGGAGCCTGTTGGAAGAACGAGAGGCCATAGTTGGAACTGCTGGTCAATACGGCGAGATATCCTGCGTGGGATGTGAGGAGCCGATGCCGATACTTGGACGCGACTTAACGAAAAGAATGTTTGATGACGAATGCTCACATATTCTATGCTCGAAGTGCATTGAAGAGTCAAATATGCACATGCCCGAAGCACAAAGACGGTGCCCCGTCTGCATCAGATGGTTCAAAGAATCTTCTGTTCCTCGAGATGAGCAAGCTTTGGCAGACGGTGAGAGACCGGAGAAGCGGAGAAAGGCTGCTGTTGCAAAAGATGATCACGAGAGTTACTTCAACGAACAAGGGGTTTCAACGAAAATACGGGCTTTGGTTGAAGATGTTCAAAAGGATTTATGGAAAACAAAAAGGTATGCCTATCTAAAATTCCAGTTATATTTTAACAATGAACAGTATTATCTTTTCTTGCTGGACACGAACGCTGTATTTGATATCGAGGCACTTGGAACAAGCTAAAATACCGTACCTTCAACTCGACGGTAATAGTCCTCTGCCTCAACGACAGGCTACGCTCCTAAAGTTTGAGAAAGGGGACGAGACACCGGTTCTTATCATGACAACAGGAACCGGAGCATTTGGGTAAGTTGATTAATCTTTCGGATGGCATCAGTAGATTGATATTATCACAGATTGAATTTGACTTGCGCAAATCGAATCTTCATCACAGAACTACAATGGAATCCCAGCGTCGAGAACCAAGCGATTTCTCGAGCTATTCGTCTTGGGCAACAGAGTGAAGTTCGAGTCACAAGATATATCGTCAACAACACTGTGGAAGAGGTACGAAGTTCGATTAATAGATATGGAGCGTGACTAACAGGAGCAGGATATACGTCAACAACAGGAGTACAAGAAGCAAATTGCAGCACTGGGCTTTGAAGAAGAAATCTGTTAGATACCACCCATGCTGATATTGCGATGCTGAAAGGGCATTTAGTGCAATGGAATAGGGCTCAGGTAGCTTTAATGGACAAGGACGTGTCAAATCCCTTGAGGGAGGGACTTCAACTGCCATGTTGCAAAATGGTTGTAGGACTTTTCGTTTATAGATATCAAGTCAATCTTCACAAAAAGGTCGTTAGTAAAAATGTGATTGATGGGTTGGCTATTTTGAATTGCAAGTATTTCATGGTTGCATTTAGCAGCCATTGCTGTTGTTATATGAAGGGAAACTGGGAGACTCCGGAGCGTGTTAAAATTGCAGTGAAATCTGGGTATAACATGCGAACGAGTCAACAAAAAAAGGCAGCCGGATTCTCTGAGACCTAGCACCTGATTAAGTCTAGCGTGTCAGCAGTGCTCTCATTTTATCCTCCTATTCTGGCCTAGTCTGTTCCCCAACTTTGACTAGCGTTTGCGGAGCCAAAGCTCCAACAGGTTCCCCGCAACGTCGGCCATAGATTCCCGGTTCCTCGTCGACTTGATTGATGCTTGCAAAATTCTAAAGACAGAGGAATTTTCCCCTTAACTCTTCCCCAGCCACGCAAGTACCAGCTGTTGTCTCCCCTGAGATACCGAGTCTCGTGCGCCGAGCGTCGATCAGCTTAGTTCATCTCGGCTCTATCCGATGCCTGCGATGCCGCCTAGAAAACGTGCATACGTACCAAAGACGAAAGGTCAGAACAGCCTCACTTCTTCTTGGCAGAGTTTAACTGGTGACTAGGTTGCCATGAATGTTCGAAACGACGTATTCACTGTGATAGGAATGAGCCAAGTTGCAACAAGTGTACGTCTAGAGGCTTGAGTTGCAGTGGCCTTGGTATTCGGCATCGGTTCAACAAGGGTGTTGCTGCGAGAGGAAAGTGGGCTGGCAAGACTATCGACAGGGTTTATGAAGAGTATGCAAACCTATGTCTGTTTTTGAAGCATGATGCTAACAAGATACATAGGAATGAGTGGAAGGTCCCTTCAACTGAAAAGGACGTATCATCATCGTCGGCGTCAAGTTCAGTCGCAAGTACAAACCCGGAAACCACGGAATCTCCTCATGACGGCAATAATGATGCACAAGACGATGATGTCGAGTATGTCCCATCGGACGCTGGGATCTATGACCTTGTGCTAGCAAATCCACAATCACCTGCAGACCGTGAGGTTTTTATGACACTCTTCTTGAAAGGAGTTCCGGATAACATGCCAGCTTGGAAGAGGAACCTTTTCATGACGTGTAAGTCCAATCCTCACTTACTTCCTACAGGCACTTACAAATTCTAGTCTCACGCTGCATATCAACAGAGATGGTAGCCATTGACGGCCTTCACAACGACTGGCGTCACCTCCTTCTTCCCCTCGCTCAACAAGATGAACTAGTTATGGATGCCGTCCTAACTGTCTCGGCCTTTCACTTCCACATTAACAAGCTAGACAATAATTTCAAGAAGAACCAGAAGCAGTACTCTGCTTTCGGAAAAAACACATATGATACTTACGTCCCCGATCCATATCAACTACTGGGCCGAACTCTTCACGGTCTCCGACAACGTCAGGAACTCATATGCAACGACCAAACTACACAGCACTCGGTACTCATCAGCCTTTTGCTACTAATGACATCTGTGCTCGTCACCGGAGGTTCAGACTTTCCTGTTCTTCTTCGGATGCTCGATTCAGCGCTGGACGCCATTGGAGGAAAGGAAGGGCTTGGTACAGGCATTTTGACTGGTTTCATTATGCGAGAGCTTCACAAGTAAGTAGATGAAAGTCATCCTGAACAGAAAATGGTATACTAAGAGAATTGCAGGATCCGAGTATATGCCGCTCCGCATCTTGGTGAAGAAACCGGCCTCCAAATGATCTCATCCCAAGCCCAAACCGATCAGCTATTTGGTTGTCTCAACCACTGCCTCCAGCTCTATCCAGAGCATACGCCGCTCTTTTCTCAAGTCACGAGTCTGGTGTATCAAGCTCGAGATATTTATCTTCAACAAGTCCTCTCCGACCATACATCCAACTTCTTCGACCTAGATCCTATACCAACCAATCCCGAGTCGGTAGCACGCGTGCAGCGCTTCATCGAAGCACTAGAACGATTTCCAGAGACTTCTCCTGTGGCACACATGTTGGTCTGGACGACATTTGTGGCGGCGTCGGATGCACAGCTTGAAGAGCACAAAGTCTATTTTGAGAATGTTTTGAGAAGACATCATGCACGAAGTGGATTTGGAAATTTGCTGAAGGGCATTGAGGCGTTGAAGCGGATGTGGAGCAGAAAGCCTGGAGAGAGATGGACAACTCTCTTACCACAGACAAAAGTTCTTGTTGCATAATGCCAGACCCTCGGGTTATGATCACGAAAAATGGCGATTGGAAGACTTGGTTTTTGATAATACCCTAATTTCGTTTCTTTATTGTAATACAATTTGAAGGATAGTTGCTATGATGATAAAGATGAATGCTTCCAATGAAAAACGTAACTCATTTTTTCCGTGAGTCGTGAAGGACCATCTCATCAAGTCCGAACTACAGCATGTTGATGCAGATTCACTTTGCCGCCGTACCGACCAAACACAGATGTCTTCATTAAAAGTCCTCCACCCGATAGACCTGATACGGACATTCCTCGTACGGATGCGCCCTACGAAATTAGCTTTTATTCTTCTCACGAACCGTGAAACTCACTCTTTCAGTGCCTCAACAGCCTTTCGCACCGTCTCGTCCCCAACAATCAACGTCTCAACCCTAACCTCCGGCGTCTCCTCCAACTCCCCAACCTTGCCAATAGCCGGATTCGCCGCATCTCCCGGTCTAAACTGTCCAATCCCTGACGTCTGCCACGCGCACTCAGTGTAGCCGCCAGGACCGGGATAGCGGCCCGCGCCGGCGTTGAAGATGGCGGCTTTGCATGCGGAGGCGCTGGCGGGTGGGACGTAGAAGACGAGGCTGAAACGGCGTAGTGATGCCATGGTGTTGCGAGATCATCCGGGACCGGGAAAGAGATTTGCTTCTGGTGATGGTTCGATTGTTTGGAGAGGAACCAATCAGTGGGGTCTGGTTGAAGATGATGTGCATCATGTGACGTTGTGAACGGAAAATAATCTCGCAGCCTGATCTGATATCTGCATCTCGGACAGCGCCGATGCGATATATTACAGAGACTATTGACGTCAGAACCGGAATAGTTGCCGGTCAACATCAAGCATTCTCAATTTCACATCCGAATATGGAATTAGAATTATAGTATTATTTTCTACGAAAAGACTTTTGGGTTGCTTTCGTTCATTATGGCTGACCACGCGTTTTCCACCTCGTTAGGAATGCCGATAGGTGACTTCGCTCTGATAACTCCACCTTGCTCACCAATGATCCTATCCAGAAAGCGATCCATAGACCAAAGTTCCCTTCGGACATCTTTCTCAGGTCCCGCCTTTTCTTGTTGAGCCTCTCTTGTTTGCTTCAGCCGTGGCCAGCACGAAATCTGGACGGTATCATTCTGGTAGACTTTTTCAAATGAAGACATCGTCCGACAGCTCATGGCTGGGTCCTGCACAACAACCATAGATCTTGGAGGACGAATTCCATTCTCTTCTAAAACCTTTTGTGCCTCTGATGCATCTGCTCCGCAGTTGTTTGAACGGTCGGAAACTAGGATCCGAAAGCCATGATCTTGGCTTCCAGTTTCGTTGATCTTGAGTTTATAGAAGCGTTCCGCCATGACTTCCAACACCTCGCCTTCAGGTTTGCCGTTTATCGTGTCAAATATCGTGCAGTATTTCTTGCTCGCTCTGATAGCGTTGTAAACGAATGGCGTACAAGGTCCGATACCGCCACACAGCACTAGTACTGTGTTTCTCTGCCTTTCCTCATTTTGGCTCTGCTGCTCCACTGCCCACTCAAAAACGGCCTCAGGGATAGCCAGGATTGCTGATGCACAAAGAACTATGACATCAGTAAACCCATTCTCGGGATCCGATTTGTGCTCTTGGTTGTGTTGCCGTGACTGGAGATATGAGCCTAGTTCTTTGGCGCTATAAATCTGCTGTAAGGCTAGGAACCGTGAGATGATATCCGCCGGTTCGGACCGCTCATTTGGCGTGTCACTTGTTCTTGAAGGCATTTTGATAAACCAAAAGTGATAGAAAAACTATTGTAGTAGACCGAGCACACCTAAGAGGGGCATGTGCCGGTTGATATATCTCGGTGAGCAATAGCCCGATTCTTAGCCTCCATGTACGCCCAGAAACTCAACGCGAGATTTCCCCGCTTCAGTACCCATCAAAACCTAATTAATGGGTGGTTTCGAAGGGTGATAGCCAGTGGAGAATTTTCCTTTACACATATTTTAATCACTAATCTCATCGCAGCCAGAGTGACTAACACGAACCGTACGTAACGTGGATCCTCTATGCCTATTTAGGAATACCACAAACATGGACACCTCAACACTACGTCAAATGATTTATTTTGCGGCACTTTGTAGTAATCAGATTATCAGTCATGACTGAATCCCATCAATGATAATGGTTTTTAAATTTGCCATGTCTCAGCAGCTTGTGACAG
The DNA here is from genome assembly GCA_022627125.1 of Fusarium chuoi. NCBI lineage: Eukaryota > Fungi > Ascomycota > Sordariomycetes > Hypocreales > Nectriaceae > Fusarium > Fusarium chuoi. Next base: position 504,350 of record JAJALE010000884.1, on the reverse strand, counting down.
AAGCAGCCCAACTTCTAAGACTACATAGAAATGTTAGTACTAACGAGATGATCGGTAGGAGTTGGAAAAGAAATAGTTTCCATTATCTTGCCCTGCTTCGATATAAGAAAGACGCTGCGCAAAGGATAGCAAAGTACTCTTCCTTCTATTTGCTACCTGGTAGACCAAGATATATGTGTTCACATCAAAGGATAACATTATCAAAAATGCAACTCGGGAATTTAGGCAGGACGATCCCATTCAGCTAACAACCTCGCTACCGGTAATTAAGGCCTAATCATGATTGGAAAGTCCCATTTCCAACCAGGACTGAGATAACAACAACATATTACATTACTTTCGATGGTAGGCAACTTACTAAGGCGGCTCAGCATTAAGTGTGGCTTAGGCAGTCGTGGCTTCGAGGTTCTTTTGATGATGACTGCCTGTAGAGAGCGGTGAGGCATGATATCATAGCTGCAGAAGGAGCTTTTCCAATGCCTTGGTTCGTGATGTCTACATACAGATCGTGAATCTTCTTCACTATAAATCAGTTCTTTATTTGATCGTTTCCACTGCTGCTGATTTTATAAAACATTATTCTGATATCGGCGTATAAGCTCGTCATTTGGTCGTGTGTCAACTTCCATAGAGATATTGCTGAGCTGCTCTGTCTTGTTCTCCTTCACATATCCCATCATCAACTTGGAGCTGGAAATCTCACGATCAGACCATGCTTGAGCTATACGACCAATAAGAGTCAAGGCATGTTGGAACTGTTATTGGCGCGGTTTATGGGCGCGGTGGAATTGCAACGCCTGCTGTAAAAAGATGTCACGATGGCTTCGAGGGTCTCCATCGAAGCGTGTCCGTAGTTCACAGTCATCTATCCATAAAGAATACTCCTGAATATACGCAGAAGGGTTGTATTTCCATTCAGAATGCTCTCCAATATCGACTTTATGTAGCGCCATGAGAAAGAAAATAACCAGGAGCTTTTAGAAATAAGGTGAAGACAACATGTGCGATGAGGGAGACCAACAAGCGAAAAGGAAACAAAAGGCCATCATTGCAGGTCACGTGTTACTTTGAAATTCTTGTAACTAGGTAAATAATTTCAATTGCTCGCTCGCTATCCCATTCAGCCGCTAAATAAATATCCTATGGCGCCAATAGTACATTTCAAATAGAATTCTAAGGGCTGGAGCACTCAGAGTCAGCCCTCTCATCAACCTGCTCAATCCGACCCGTCTTGACATCATAAACATATCCAGTAATCGGAACATCCAAAATCAATGGGCTCTTGCGCAAAAAGGCAACGTCATCAAGAACACTCTGCCGCAAATCAGAGAACGGAAGAAACGCCATGTGGTCCACGTCTTCCTTTAGTTCTCGTCTGATCTTGGACCGGAAATCTGTGTCGGAGAAGCTCTGCATGCCGCAGCCGGTCTAGAAGCGTGGGGTGTCAGCCGGGCCGGTCACTATCTCCATGGGGGGGCAGCTGAAAATATGGCCTTATGATATTGCCGTGGGAATCGAAAACATCGAATAAAATGGAATGAGGCGGTCTTACATGGTGCATGACAATAATCTCACGCGTGCCCAGCATCTGCTGAGAAATCAAGATTGATCGAAGCGCTTCTACAGCACGACCGCCAGCTGTAACTGTCAGCTTTGCAGGTGAGACAAGAAAATTGGGGTACGTACCGTTTCGGATGACATGGGCATCGCCAAGGTCTAGACCCAGTACTTTCTCAACGTCCAATCTGCTGTCCATGCACGCTACCACTGCTACCTTTCTGGGTAAATGTTAGGCCCTCGATCCTAGGGCGCGGGTGTTAGATCGCTTACCGACGGGGCGGAGATGGTAAGTGGGACTGGGTAAACTTTGCTGCATATTTGAGATTTGCAGCTTCAAAGTCAGACGTGACTGAGGGATAGAGAACGGGTGAGGACACGGGTGAAGTGTCAAGTGCAGGCATTTTGGTCTTGAAGAAAGCCATTGAGAGAAGATGTGCGAATGGATATATAAAAGCTTGTTTATCAGAGAGGGTCTTGTCTGTTAAGTAAAGAATAGAGCCAAGAGCCAAGAGAATGCCAATTCTTACGTTCCATGCACGGCTTCTTATCCTCGCGTCCGCACCAATATATAAAACCCTCCGTTTCACAAGACCAATCCAGCTGGCCCGTCCGGACCGTCATCCCCAAACAGCGGCGCCCTCCGACCCCGAGATAAATCCCCGCACACACACTCTTTCTGCAGTAATATTGTCTGAGATTCTGCACATGGTGTTGACAGATCATGCCATAAAAAGAAATGTTCCCTGGCTGTCAGGTACACCCACGGACCGGATGTGGCAGCCATTAAGAAGCAGGCTATTGCATGCCATGGCACCATAATGGCTCGGCGATAGCTCACTTGACCTCGATCTACGACTGAAAAAAGAAAGTCTTTCGGAGTTCCAAGGAATAGCCACGACTAGTGAATTTGCCAAGGGTGTGTGTTTGCTGGCTATGGTGCTTGGCTTTACGAGGCGGATTGTTAGTGGTTGGGAAAATCCGGGGTAAAATGACTATGTCACCGCGTAGATCCCGGCATAACACCGTATCACTATATCTGTGATAGCCAAGACGCTTTTTCTTCATAGTGGTGTACAAATGATACTCTATGTCCTCTAGCTGTGTATATCCCCTCTTTCACTTCTCCTCAATAAAGCCGAAGATGATGCTCTTTTCAAGAATGACGAGCCTGTTTGAGGTTCGCTCTCGATCAACAGAGTATCACCGCGGTACAGGAAGGCTACCATCGGCCCGGTTGAATTCCTTTACAGAATCCCGGCGGTCTAGATGCGCATGCTGTACATGGCTGTTATAAAATCTCGCAGCTAGGCGTTGAAGATTCAAGAATGATTGCGGCAGGGGACATGAGCTGCACCCCGCGTATTAGCGTCACCGTTGTGAGCTGGTGTAGCCAAGGAATCTTACGGGATGATTATGCAAGCCATAGGCAACTATAGCCTACTTCATCTCACCACTCTTCCTCAAGATCCATGTCGTAAATTTCATCTGGGGGTTGAGAGGCTTGAATGTGCCTACACTATTGGTTTCGTTATTAGCACGGCGAGTATTTCACCCGAAAAAGGCATGTCGACAGCAAGTATCGCTGTTAGATAACAGCTCACTCGCGGAGGGTATGACTTGTACCACCAAAAAGGCGTAGCAAGCTGAGTCCGACGGGTTCCGAGCCTGTGCAGTGGTCAGATATCAAATCTAAGCCGCTCGGACCAAGATGCTCGACGTGTCGGACTGTCGATTAAGCATCCGGCTTTTACCAGGGTCGTCTCAGATCACCCGATCGACCATCTTATTCCCCTCCATTTAGGCAGGTCATCAAAGATTCGAGGATGACAGCTCTATAATGTGGGTTGTTAAATACCGCTTATCGAACCACCCCTGTTTTCCACGAAACAAGCTTTCGATGTTGGGGTAGACTCGAGTTATTCCATGAAGCAGTAAAGTTGTATTAGACTTATTCCAGGAGTCTGAATATGAGTAATACGGAAATGATTGAAATCTGTTGAGCTTTAAGCTACCCGCCATCTAGATACCATAGTGAATAAACGGAACCCAGGTTGGTGAAGGCTCGATCTTGTGTCGCAAGAGGATAGCTAAGGATGCCTCTCTAGACCATCTCTGACCCCTGGTCTCGACCCCGGACATGATGTACTTGCTTACCCACGCACTTCTAGATGCTTTGGCCGCTACTCTTCTCCACCTTGTCCTCAAAGATCTCGACATGCCTTTGGCGTTTGCTCTACTCCGAACTCGTCTTCTTTCCCATCCAACTCCGTGGACCGCAGGTTCTCTGATAACCAAATTGTTGAGGAATTCATCATTTCCGCCTCTGCTATGCCCTTCTTGATCCATCTTCTCCAGCCACTTATCTCTTAGTCGACGGCTCGCCTCATGAAGCCCTCAAGCTACAGAATGATCTGACATCCCGCCATCCTTAATACCTTCATACACTACCTTGGCTATATCAACGCAAACATTGTCATTGACCTCCCATAGGGTACCTATAACATGTTGAAAGCCAGCGAGTTGAAAAGCACTGATGAGGTGAACACTCTCATCCATGAATTGCTCCTGTTGAATACGGCCCGTTCCACTAGGTTCTGTCTGCTGGAATAAGCTCTCAGCCACAAGTCTCAACTGCAAATAACACATCTAGCTCACAACTTAGACACGGCCCGTTCCACAAGCCGACAGATATGCTATAAAAGGTGGCTGATCCTTTAAATTCAAGTCCAGTAGACCACCGACCCGCAGTGGATTCGTCACGACATCTTCGAGACACAGATAGCTCCTCAGCGGGCCTTGGGGGTCGGTGCATCCGCAAAATGGAAGAACTTGCACTGGCGAAGTTGGTCGATAATTGCTGCTTTTCGCCGCTCAGGCTCAGCTACCTCATGTCCAATCGACGAACAAACATCTTTGACAGCTTCCAATTCCTGGTTGGCAAACGCCAAACGGGAGAGTGTTGGTGTGTTCTCCATAGCCACAAGTACTGCTTTGTTTGTTTCTCGTGTTGGTGTTCGTCGTCTTCGAACTTGTATCAGAGCCTTGACCGACGAAGCATACGATTAAATAACCCTATCAAGGGTCGTCTTCTTCGTCTTCTTCCTATGATATCCAGCTGCATGCAATGGGAACTGTTTCAGAAGACCATTAGGGATCCACCAAACATGAGGCCAGTTGCCAACTTTCGGAGCCTCTGAAAAGTCAATTTTATCTAATACAGGACAGACAATAGTGTCCCAGAGCCATTTAAGGACATCAGGAATACCTCTGTCTCCGTTCAAGACTTTCTCTTCGATGTCGGCTCGGCTCAAGCCGTCTATCGGTATGGTCTGAATACAGTCAGGCATGATGACAATAGCATCACAACATATAATGCTGATGTTGATGATAATAATCGGTCCTCGATCTGTTATGTCCTGCATTTCATCAAGTCCTGGTACCTGTAAAAGTGTGTCGAAGCTCCGTGATTTGCGAATATTCTTGACTAATTCATCAAACTCCTTTCCTGCATCATACAGGCGCAGCGCCAGTCCTTCTTTCAGTGCAGCACTCTGTGTGGCAGAGATCTCAGGGTCAACGGGGCGATTAATCTCCTTTCGAAGGCGTTCGAATTTGGCTGCATATTCTGGATGCGACCTTTCTAGGTCCACGATATCCGTGTGCATTTGTTCCGCGGACGCTCCGAGTAAACCTTGACCCTGTTCAAGGAGCTCCAGGGCATCTACCACCTGTCCAGCCTGTATAGCAACAGCAACTGCATCTGATATAAAACCAGCCAGTTCAGCGAGAGAACTCTGGCGATCGGTGTTGTCTTGCTGCCGTGATATGATACGTGGTGTGAGCCTCATGACGAGTTTCGCAGCGTTTAGGCTTTGCTGTCTATCATGGCAGATTGGTAACAGGCACATACAGGCCTGTATACGACATAGCGGTGGGGCGTTTGACTGCTTGATAGCTTCTTCGAAACAAGGTATCGATTCATTGATGCCAGTTGGAGTCTTGCCCGTTGCGTGAGCTGCCAGAAGACCAAGACCTAAACCGTAGAGTAGCTCTCCTCGATCTGGATGAGATTCTGGTGTGGCCTCCAGTGCTTCCTTCGCGACGGATATCCACTCATCAACACCATCGCCATCAAATGTTTCAGAACCTTTCTGTATCAGTCCATTTGCAAGGCTATGGAGAAAGATAGCTCTATAAGGATGAGATTTTGGTGTGCTGTCAACCGCTTTTGTCAGTGACTGAATTCCGACATCAAGATCTTTCATATCCTTGGTGATGGTAAACTTGCGAGCAAGCTTAATCCCAATATCATGCTGGTGTCTTGGCCGATCGGGATGGTTATCAAGCATAGTTTCTAGAGCCTGCTGCGATAGCTGGGTCGATTCCTCGAGATGGTAGAGCTTCCGAGATCTTTGATATCTCAATTGCAGGATAACGATGAGGTTGCCTAAACTCGTAGCTAGCATCGTCGAGTAATAGATTGGTATCTTTAGACTTCTTCTGGCTAGACTCATATCTTCTTCAATATCTAACAATGCACTCATTAAAGAATCTCTCTGCTACGAGAGTGTCGCCAGTGAGTTGAGTGGATTTGCCAAGTTGGTTCATCTTCTAAAGCCTCCTAGACCGCCTGCCGAGCCAAACTAATGACTTCGTCCTTGTCAGCTAAAGAAGTTGTTCTGAGTGGCTTGTCCCCCAGCAACCATAGAATATGCGCTAGCAACTGCAATCGAATAGTTGTTGCCAGATACCTCCCACTCTGTTATTTGCCGCTAAGACCTGTAGCTAAGAGCTTAATCCAACCGAGAGAACCTAGCCTCCCACTCAGTAGCCATACAGCCCGTTGAAATGGCGCCTTCAACAATTTCGACAACCCCAAGGACGAGACTTGAGAATTTCAAGTAGGTTGACTTGGTATATCTCGTGGAAAGCATCATAGTTCTTTGCCATCAATCAATCAGGACTCTCTACGGTAGAAGCGAAATACAGCCTCCCAGACGTACTAGATAGTCCTAGACCGTGTGATATTTTCTGGCGGATTGACCTTGCGAACCTTGATCGACTAGTAACTCGTATATATGGCGCTTTCCAGGCCCGCCTGAGAGCATGTTAAAACGTATCGAGCTACTTTATGAACACGAAGTGCCTTAATGACGGGGGGATATTGAGGGTAAACTTCGTCGAGCTCGTTAGCAGCTGTGTTGTCTTCTCCTGCTAGCTTCATAGATTGTCAAGACCCTCAGTCTTATCCTCTGCCAAATATATGCTCTTCATTAGATTGGGAGGGTAAAGCAAGCAGGTTGTCCGAAGCCCAGGTTCGTGATCATGGCGAGTGAGTCGACAGCTTTTAAACGATGTACTGATCGCCGCTTCGTTTAGATCATTCATGTCACCGCCACATTCCCGGTACTTTCTACCAAGCTCTCTAGCATAGCTAATCAGATGGTTCAGCTTTCCATACTCAGCATCAGGGTCAAAAATCTTCTCCGATTGTGTCCCACGAGGCTGAGGGCAATCATATTGTAAGGAAGCAGAGAATTGTTTTTATGAAAATCCGAATCATGTTTGAAAATACTGAGTTGGTGTCGCTTAAAGTCGCACTGCGTTGTCCTTACTGCACCAACATGAGCCTCAGGCTTGAAAGTCAACCTCAGCTGAGATGCCTTGGCGCTTACAGTGGCATGCCTTATTTGCGGCTGTGTTAACATGCCTTGGGCACGGTTCGCATTGCGACCTTAACTCACAAAAGGAGAATAAACATGAAAAGAAAGAAGAAAAGGGAGAGAAAGAGCGTTTTTATTCCTTAAAGACGGGGCAGGAAGAAGTTGCTATTCCTTAGGTAATTTCTTCAGTGACGTTAAAGCTTTTAGGGGAGAGAAGAAGGTTAAACCGTCCCACTGTTCTTATTTCAACGACTATCAGTCCAGTGGCTAATGCCGCCACGCAGCCTTGATCTTGCCTGTCAGACTGCATTGACTGCACGCGCAGGCTCCATCTCCCGTTCCTCCCTGTTCCTTTTGGTTCAAAGCCTTCGTAACCAGACCCAGCGTAGACTATGACTTGGGCCACGCGCCCATCCAGCCGTGGCGACTTTGAGATAGCTGTCATATGCGCGCTGACGATCGAGGCCAATGCCGTCGATGCTCTTTTTGACTGTCACTGGGATGACGAGCGCTCCTACGGCAAGGCTCCCGGCGATCCCAATGCCTACTCTGTTGGCTGCATCGGCAGCCACAACATCGTCCTGGCCTATATGCCCGGCATGGGGAAGGCTAACGCCGCAGCCGTTGCAGCCGGGTGTCGTGCTAGCTTCCCTAACATTAAGCTGGCTCTTGTCGTTGGCATCTGCGGGGCGGCGCCCTTTTTGCGTGGAACTGAAGATGAGATTGTGCTTGGCGATGTCATCATCAGCGACGGGATCGTCCAATACGACCTTGGACAACGTCTTCCTGAGCGCTTTGTCCGCAAAGACACTCTTTTGCAATCTTTAGCAAGACCTAGCATGGAGATCCGCTCGCTGCTAGCTAAGCTCAAGAGCAGACGCAGCCGGATGAAGCTCAGAAGTAAGGTGGCTACCTATGTCCGCAAGCTTCAGAAACTGCCAGACTTGAAAGCGGAGTACCCAGGCGCTCAGCACGACAGGCTTTTCGAATCGACTTACCGCCATCTTCGCGACGGGATGGCATGCGAAGAGTGCGGCTGCAGCGGTGAACTGGTTTCCCGCCCAAGCTTCTCTCAGAGCAGTCGACAGCCTTCGGTCCATTTCGGCCTAATCGCGTCCGGGGATACAGTCATGAAGGCTGGGGAGGAGCGTGATGATATCGTTCAACGTGAGGGCGTTGTCGGGTTCGAGATGGAGGGTGCTGGAATATGGGACATCTTCCCTTGTGTGGTAATTAAGGGGGCTTGTGACTATGCAGACAGCCAGAAGACTAAGGGATGGCAGAATTATGCTGCGGTAACCGCAGCGGCGTGCGCCAAGGCTTTTCTGGAGGATTGGGTGCCTTCAGTTTCTTCCGGTATGTGATACCGTTACAAACGCAATGCGTTGAATAGTTTACTAAATTTGTGGTGATAGACGACATTCATGGTGCTTCCGGTATCCCAGTGCCTCCGGTACCCACTTTCAATCCTCCCTGGCAAGTCAAGCCAGTCGAACCCAGCGGTCCTCGGCCAATGGGGCCACTTTCTGTAGCAGCATTCGCTATGCAAATCGTCGATTTTGGTGCCAAGATTCTGTCCAAGGCTGGTGAAAGTACTGGGAGAGGTAAGGCTGTTGACAATAAAGCATTGGCAGATATTACCAAAGACCTGAAGAACTCCTACGACAATCTCCGAGAGTCATTGCGCCCAGCCCATGAATCGATATACAACCCTCTCATAAATCTCGCGAATGAATGCCAAGGGGTCGCCTTTGAATTGTTAGAGGCACTGAAAAAGCTGCCCGGGGTACAGGAACAGAGCCAATGGCCAAGCTTCCGTCAAGCCATGTTGAGGATATGGCAAGCGGAGCACATTGAAGCGATGGCACGGAAGCTGGACATGTTCCGGCAGCAGCTGATTCTTGGAATGTTGGAAACTCTGCGGTAAGCACGTGAGGTCCATCTTAGGCGTGTGCAAGTCTAACTGAGCCCAGAAAACAACTCCGAGAACTGTACGGACAACACATGACCAGCGAGAAGTCTTTCGAAGATATCGAAATCGGCCAGTCTTTTCTCAATCGTCTCCAAGAAACCGAACTTATGCAGCATGAGCTAGTAAAAGATATTGAGGGCAGATTGCGTCAAGTAATTCAGACGCAGCATGAAGCGATGCAAGCTTCGGAGTGGATGACTAGCCCAGGCCCGCCCCGGGAGGTTTTTGATCGACTGAAAGTGAGATTTCTTTGGAGTCTGAAATTCTCGGGGATGACAAATAGACGCGACAGAATCCCCGTTGCTACTCGGAACACTTTCGAGTGGGTCTATCGAGTCCCTGAGGATGGCCAAATATGGTCGAGCTTTGTGGACTGGCTCCGCGAGAAAGACGGCGTTTACTGGGTAACTGGTAAGCCTGGATCTGGGAAGTCCACTTTGATGAAGTTCTTGCAGGAGGATGCAAGAACAAAAGAAAATCTTGGGCAATGGTCCCAAGGTCACCCCTTGACATGCGCAAGCTTCTACTTCTGGAACTCGGGAACGGAGATCCAAATGTCAAATGAAGGCTTAACGAAATCGCTACTCCATCAGATATGCGAAACAGCACCTGACCTGATCCCCCAAATCTTCCCCGACCGATGGGAGGCCTTGAATCTATTTGGAGCAACAAATGAGCCATGGACGACGTCCGAACTACTCGGCGGCCTTCGAACGATTTGTACGCCCGAGTTCTCTAATAAGAGGTTTTTCTTTCTCATTGACGGGCTGGATGAATTCGATGGGGATGAGAGCGAGCTTATTGGCCTGGTAGAGGCAATGCAAGCTTGTAAGCACGTCAAAGTCTGCGTCTCAAGCCGCCCTTGGATCCAATTTCAGCAAGCCTTCGGGTCCAACCCGAATCTACGACTGGAAGATCTCACTTTGCCAGACATCAGGATCTACGTTGAAACAAACTTCAACGCCAGTCCAGGATTCTCTGAGATTCGACGACGAAGTCCTGCCTCGGCCGGTGACCTTTTCAATGAAATAGCGGATCGAAGTTCAGGGGTCTTCCTCTGGGTGCATCTCGTTGTCAAATCTCTACTACAGGGCATTTCGAATGGCGATAAGTTTTCTGATCTGCAAAAAAGACTTGCTGAGCTTCCGAGGGACCTAAAGGCTTTGTTCCAAAGGATCCTGGAGAGCATCGAGCCCCGATACAAATCTCACGCCTCACAGCTATTTCACATACATCGCGAGCATGGATCCATCAGTCTCTTACGGCTTGCCTTCGCAGACGAAGATGACGATTTCCTGAAGGTAAACGACGAACACACATCATTAACAACGGATGAGTTTTTCTTCAGATGCACGCAGATGAAGAATCGGGTTGATAGCAGAACTAAGGGTCTGCTAGAAGTCACGAAATGGCCACTGGTGGAACGATCGCAAAGGTATGATTCCTTATTCGACATTTCAATCTACAATGAAACGCATCATAACCATGACTAGGACGCTAGAGGTTCCAGCAGGCCTTAGATACAAGTGGCAGGTTCAATATCTGCATCGGACGGTCAGGGATTTCTTCTCGCAGCCCCAAATCTGGTCGACACTCTCAGAACCAGCTCCCGGATTTGACCCCTATCTCTCGCTTTGCCGTGCTTTTATACTTGAGATCAAATACTTATGGTCTGTAGACGCGTCGACTACTATTCTGCAACAATACATTAATTCGGCGATGATGCTCGCCTCGATGGCCGATGCCAGGAGCCAACAGACCCTGATTGTACACTTGGACGCTGCCAATAGCATTGTCGCGTCTCTACAGAAGAAGGGTAAAATCGCTCTTATTCCTCTGGACTCCCTTCGGACTCCTCAGCACGCCGCTCTATTCCCCATCGCCATTGAATTCGATCTTGATTTCTACGTTGAGCATCTGGTCTTGAAAGGCCACCCGGTCAAATCCAGGAAGCATTTCGACCCTTACATCTCCTTCGGTGTAGAGAAGCAATTCCCCAAAACCTGGCATTCTGGAGATGTCCTGTGTCTAAAGACTATTGAAGTCAAGGACGGCTATCACCCAGTCAGTAGCCAGACTTTGCGACTTCTCGTCAAAAATGGAGCAACGCTCTATGAGAAGCGTAATGATGAGCCGTACCTGAAGCATCTTCGGCTCGAGTTTGCAGAAACTTTCTGTAAGGTGGTGAGCGTTGTCGGGGGAGATGTTCCATTAATGGAGCGTTGGTTGGAAGTGGTAGAACTATTCATTTCTCTTGGGGCAGACCCTTTCCTCTTCTGGCACATTCTTCTGGAGCGGAAGGTAAAGGAACTTGCTAGGTTGGCACCGGATCTCGAAGTTAGACTACGGGAAGTATTCAAGGTTACAGAGGACCAACCGTACTCAGATAGTCAAACTAACTCTCCAAGACTTAGGGCATTAGAGAAACTCAAGAGGCGAAGGATCGCCAAGTTGGCTGCTGCTGCCGCAAAGCGTACAAGGCGATAGTGGGTGTGTTAGTCAGCCAGAGTTATCTCAGGAATTAAACATCAGGTGTAAGGAACAAGAATGGAAGAATCATAATTATACTATGTTATATCTCAAACCTTTTTGCTCGTCTCAAGGATGGCTTTCAAGAAACAGCTATATTGAAAGAAGTGAAACAGGGTTCATCGAGAACTACGATGTCTTACTATCTTTATGTCCCAGAGAAGACGGGATCGTAGCATGTCAAGAAAGAAAAATATGCGCTAAGATTGTCCGTCGATTTAGTAAGGTAAGGAGATTGCATATTGGCTGTTCCAGACTAACACGACCTCAGAATTCTGACAGTATTTCCAACGACCCTCATGTCCAAATCCTCTCTCGTTCCTCGACGATCAGAGTAGCTCGAGCGATCTTGAGCCCGCTCATCGTGTTCTTGTTACTGGCACCAGCGATGATTTGCAATATGATTGATAGTCAACCGGCTAGACTGGCTATCATGAGAATATCGACTGCTGTATTTGTCTTCTGCATGTTTCTCTTGGCCAATGCCAAAACGGTTGAGTTGGTTGTGGCTGCAGCAACGTGAGTCTCTTTTCCCTTGGCTCGAGGAAGTCCTAACTTCAGAGGCAGCTACACAACTGTTATGTTGATGTTTGTTAGTAACGCTGACTAAAATTAAGAGTTAGATGTGGACTTTGCCTTCAATCAGGATACACAATTTTCAATTTCCCCAAAAGGCATATTCTCGAACTAGCCTATCAAATATAATAGTTGAACAGCCAACTACACAATCCCACCTTCAAATCAGAGTGAATCATCGTAGCTTGGGTCGGAATAAGGAGCATTAATATCCTGGGCCTATAAATAGAGAGATCAACATTTATACATAACACGAGTCAAAGCAAAGTGTAGACAAACATGCCCAGCACCATGTGACAACTCAAAACCCATCTAATTCAAGAACAGTGCATGTCCTAGAACCTGCACTTGCTTGTGTTTTCTCTCCTGTTCTTCCGCTACACCTTCCACCACCCCCGAAGCTAACCCACCGGCCCAACATGAGAGGAAAATGGCTCCTCCAACAGGGGCGAAAGGGGGAAATGAGACTGCTGCAATCCAAGAAGCCCAGCCTCCAACAAAAGAACCCACAAAAGTTACGTAGGCGGCTTGTCTCAATGTACTCCCAACTAAAGGCAATGTATCAATGAATTTGAGCTGTGGGCTCAAAAAATCTGGGCACTCCTCGAGACTTAACCAAACAAGATCCGTGCCACGATGTCGGCTTCCGGTAATAGTGAGCGGAAATAGCTCTGTAGCAAAGACGATAGGCGTGTCCATCACGATTGGATAGTAAGTCGGAATAATGAGATGGAACACTGCATTGTTGTTTTCACCAGACGTATCAGTAAGTGCTCGTTTGTCCGCCCTTATCCTGACACACAAATCGTGGCTGGGTCGTGATGATAGCCACTAAAGTTGGGACCCAGAGGATCATCTCTCTGTCTTCCTTCAGTCTGGATACCAATCGGTATCGGGGTTCCAGACATAGAAGAAGTGACTCTCTCCGTCTGTGCGCCCCTCGGCGGGGGCCATTTCGTTCTGAACAAATCGGTGTACATATGTCCCGAAGCCATCATCAGCCCAGCCTTGAACCTTGGCTATGTTTGAAATTGCGAGCTCGTCTTTGATCCCATCGAGACTTGCGCCAATCCTTTTGATAGATTGCGCAACATCCAGGAGGATAAGAGGCACAGCTCCAGCAGCGGCGGCTTGGAAGTATGCAATGAATTGCGGGGTGGAGTTGAATGCGTTGGTGACAAGTCGAATCTCTTTTTGTTCGATAAGCTCAAGGACCTTGGGTATAGCTTTCTCCATTTCCTTGTACGTCATCTCCTTCTGCGCCGCTGCCTTTCCTTTTTTGAGCTCAGTTGAGATGGCGGCCAAGCTTGAAATAGCTGGCAGCCCATGTGTCAAAAGTAGTCCTGCGATCTGTCCGGCACCGATTGTGCTGATTACGTCCATTTTGACGGGATGGTTCAGGGATAAGATAAACTATTACGGTATGATTCCGAGGACCGCGAATGTCGCCTTTTCGTTGGCTTTGTCTTTGATGAATTCGAATCACTTATGAGGCTTTAGGATTAGATAAAGGCGATTGAAAAATGCCTTGCCAGTTGCCTCCTTTTCTTACAGCGCGAAAGGGGCTGTAAGCGCCAGCCTTGCAAAACTCGGCCTTCAGGTCGCAGGTGAGCAGCCCTTTCAATAGCCTTTATCATTTGTCCTATGCTTGTTATGCGTTGGTTTTGTGGAAGATGATGGCTGTTGGCCATTCTATGGGCCAACGCTGGTCCTACGTGGTGTGTCTGGCCAAAACTCGGACCCAGAAACGGGCGTCGGGCTCACAAGGCAGACTGTTACCCATAATAGAAGAACACTGATAATATTTGAATAAATACTACGCTTCCAAGACAGTGGTGAAATGTCACCTACAAGCTGGCCGGTGAGGCTGAAAGCAAAGCCGGCTGACCAACATCCTAATGCAGTGATGTATCCACCAACTACTCCTGAAACGATACGAATACATATTGGAGGCCTATGAAGGGTTGTTTTACACGTGACTACATCATTGGGATACAGCGAGACTCAAATTAGCCTCCCACTCTCCAGCAAGGGATTTGTTAGACGAGACGAGAAAACTGGCAAAGCTTATTCATTTTACCCTCGCAAATCTCGAGAGCTCCAAATTGTTTTTTTTCTTTATATTCTTCGTGCACATGTCATATTGACTATCGAGGCTATCCATATCTAGGTAGACCCTGCTGCACGCCAGCTTGTTGTCCTTGATTCCAACCTTGTTTCTGCCGTAACGTTTCACTGTGCCAGTAATCATGAACAGCTTGGTTCTTATCCCCCATCCTGGGCCATATTGACTCTGGTAACACTGCTCCCGATGGTGGTTGGTGTCCTTCTAGTGGTGCACTCTTGTCTGTCATTCTGTTCTGAGATCTCTCGGCAGCTCTCTTTCGCTTAGATTTTCGTCGTCGGTCACATAGAATGATGCTCATGATGAGAAGCAATACACCAGCTAAACAGTTAGTCATGACCATATAAATGAGAGAACTGTCTTACCTAGCACACCAAGAGCAATGATAATCTCAAGTGCTCCAAAGATCTTGGTTCCAGGCTGACCAGGCGAGCCATTATCTGAGTTGCTTTCCTGTGTAACTGTAACAACAGGTGAATCTGCAGTTGCCGTACTCTCTGATTGGGCAGTTGGCTTGGGTACAATGGTTGTGAATATCGTGGTCTGTTCGACGGCGGAAATGATTCGCGAGAGCTGTAGATCCAAGGCCGCATCTTCCATATTCATTGAAGCCATTCGATATATCGGATAAGACGAGAAACTGAGATGTTTTGCGAGACTTTTTTTGATCGAAGTGAATGCTACCAGAGCTGAACTGTCTAAATTAAAATTAAAGAATTAATAAAAAAGACCGTAAGAATGGAATTATTCGAAATGAAAGTCGTGTCGCTTCGTGATACCAGATCAACGTGCGCGGGAAAGGAAAAGAACCAAAAAGAGCGAGGGTCTCGCAGATATGGAGTTATATTCTCCTCGTATAGTTTCTGTTAATAAACACAGCCATAATAGCAGGTTGAGGCGAAACCGGGTGGTGCCTGAGGTGGCATTGTGAGACGGGAGATCAAACACGCCCAACCCTTGGTCACAGGCGGTTTCAGTGGGATTTTGGTAGAGCACCAAGCCGGCTGTGCTCTCTTCCGGCGGCTGCCTCTGTACAGCTGACGCCCTGGTTTCAGAAATGTCAGCTTGGCCAGACTCTTTTTACGAGCGCCAAACATGAGAGTCTCTTGGGTTCTTCACCGCGAGATCTGAGGTGTCGATTGAAACCCCGCCATGGCTTGTGCTTGACAGCGGCTATCGGTTCCTCGGAACGCACTGTTTCCATGGTCAATTGATGGGCGATGCAGGTGTCAACCGCGTCAGCTGTTTCATTTCCATCTTTATTTCTTTGTCGCTATTGGAAGAGATTTGGATGCTCAGATCGGGTAGAGTAGCACGCGACTTTTGTGTGAGGGACTGTAAACAGAGCCAAGACGGTCGTGTTTCTGGTTGAGGCGGGGCATCAACTTGGCAGAGATCCAGCCCTGTGAGCCTCGGATGAGAAGTTTTGGAGCTGTTGCCGTATCATTGTGCCGAAATAGTGCTGAGTATCCGTTGAGATTGCATATACTGAATTTGAACGAAATTTAAGCTCGTGAGTCTCAAGGACAATTAGAAAATGGGCTTTTGCCATTTTTAGGGTCATATCACACTCTGCTACACAACCTAAAAGAGAGGAACTCGTTCATGTACAAATCTGCCTATTCTGACACTAAAGAGCGTGATAAAATGATACCGCAATATCATTCGTTTATTTAGGTTCTATAAGATCTTGAAATACACTCTAAAACGCGTCTAATGCATGGTCTTTGTCAATCTGATCACCGCCATAGGGTAACTCCAACGATCACGAACCCACGTTGACCACCAAACGCTCTTTGCGCTAGCTCATTAACAGCAACAGGGTACAAGATATCGGCACTTTCGGAGGCCGATGACGAAACCCATCATCTTGACTAAGTTTAAATTAGACAAATGTCATTGGATCCCGGGTAAGCGTTCAAGAATATCCCCATCTTCAATCAACTACCGATCCAGACAAGCCGGACGAGATGCGGGGGCGAGCGGAGGTTGAGCTAGCCCAGAATGCGGAAGTTTGAAGATGCGCTGACTTCATTCTTCCGTCCTCGCGGTGATTCAATTGCTTAAATACTGCTCTGCGGCTCGACTTGATCGGACGAGTGTCGCGCTGTCTTTACACACTCGCGCTTCTTGAGCTATCAAAGGTGAGCTTGCGCGACAGTAGAGAATGACCATCGCTAACCATCAGCAGCATCGCAATCTGTCGTCATGGCTGTCGTCGACATCCTCTTCACTTGGTGGTCAATCCCCATTGCCGCAGGTGTCTTCATCGCGACCTATCTCTACTCATATTTTGTGACCTACGGTCATCTGAGAGATATCCCGGCGCCTTTCCCGGCGCAGTTCACGAATCTATGGCTTCTCTACGTCTGCAGGCGTGGTGAACGATATCGCGTCGTGGATGAGATTCACAAGAGATTAGGTCCTGTCGTACGAATCCAGCCTAACCACACCTCCATCGCGGATCCCGATGCAATCGCCACTATTTACGGCCACGGAAATGGCTTCTTGAAGTCGTTAGTACCCTGCAGCTTTACCTCTTCTCATACTAATGAGCGGTAGTGATTTCTACGATGCATTTGTCTCAATCCGACGAGGTCTCTTCAACACGCGCGATCGCGCTGAGCACACACGAAAGCGCAAGCTCATCTCTCACGTCTTCTCCGCCAAGTCAATCAGCCAATTTGAGCCGTACATCCACGCCAACCTCGAGCTCTTCGTCAAGCAGCTCGATAAACTTGTCGCATCAAGCCAGACCACCGATAAGAACGGGAAGCGACAAGCGCTTATGGATTGTCTCCCATGGTTCAACTACCTCGCATTCGATGTCATCGGCGATCTCGCGTTCGGCGTACCCTTCGGCATGCTCGCAAATGGCGCCGACGTAGCCGAAGTTCGAGCGACGCCTGATAGCGCGCCTATTTATGCTTCCGCGATTGAGATTCTGAACAGGAGAGGTGAAGTCAGCGCGACGTTGGGTTGCTGGCCGCAATTGAAGCCGTATGCGCAATGGTTGCCCGACCCGTTTTTCAGCAACGGCCTCAACGCAGTCAAGAACCTCGCCGGAATTGCGATCGCACGAGTCAAGGCTAGATTGGACAACCCGCCATCCGTTGAGCGAAAGGATCTTCTCGCCCGACTCATGGAAGGCAGAGATGAGAAGGGTGAGCCGTTGGGTCGTGAGGAATTGACGGCCGAAGCTTTGACGCAGCTCATCGCCGGCAGTGACACCACGTCTAATTCATCATGTGCTTTACTGTATCACGTCACTCGAACTCCCGGTGTCCTCGAGAAACTACAGGCCGAGCTCGATAACGCGATTCCCACTGACGTCTCGGTCCCTACGTACGACATGGTTCGCGACCTGACCTATCTCAACAACGTCATCAGTGAAACCCTCCGATACCATTCAACATCCGGCATCGGCCTCCCGCGCCAAATCCCCGACAACTCCCCCGGCGTCACGATCAAGGGCCATTATTTCCCGCCCGGCAGCGTGCTCAGCGTGCCGACGTACACGCTGCATCACTCAAAGGAGATCTGGGGCCCTGATGCGGATGACTTTAAACCGGAGCGCTGGGACAGTCTGAATGACCTGCAAAAGACTGCGTTTAATCCGTTTAGTCATGGGCCGAGGGCGTGCGTGGGTAGGAATGTCGCGGAGATGGAGATGAAGTTGATCGCGGCGACGTGGGCGAGGAGATACACGCCGGAGTTGAAGCAGGAGGTTATGGAAACACGTGAGGGGTTCCTGAGGAAGCCGCTGGGGTTGGATATTGCTTTGAAGATGAGGTAGATTGGCTACTGCTCGCTGTGGAGACTGGACACTTGTAGTGATCTTGAATTAATGCCAATCGTACTTTCGCCCATTTGCGTACATCGCAGACTTGATGGCCGCGGTGCCCTAGGTTCCTAATTGCACCTCCGTGAATCACTTGGCTCATTCATGAAAAGTGGAGACCGCTTTGAGTTGCCTGATAACTCTCATTCTCATTCTGTGATGCTCAAATGCAACCATCACCGACATCATCACCACAGCATCAACATCATCATGGATCCCAACATCCCTCCACCTCCCAAGATTGACCGACTTCTCGCCCTCCTGGAACGGTACCTGACTCCCAAGGGGCCAGGCCTTCCAGGAGTAGAGAGATGGAGCAGAAGCACACCGGTTGGATGTTATTAACGATATTGAGGTTCCCCGAGCGTGGAGATGGATGGACATTGGTGGTTTTGGAATGGAATTGGAGGAGCTGGACTGAGAACGATGGATGAATATCGCTCATGCCGGTGATGATTATATGGGAGATAGTTACATATCATCTGCAATAATCAAGAGTTATCGCATCAGATCTCATCATTCTGATTGGCATTTCGATGCTGGAAATTGATCGTATGGCAGTGCGCCCAACCGATGTCGAAGTAAACAGGAGCCAAGTTCCCAACAATGGCCGAACCGATTGTCAGCAGTCCCTGTGGCGACACTCATGACAACTGAATTATTCAACCAGATCTTACTCGACGCACTTTGGCTAGTGGCAGTAGAATGCACTGAAGCCGAGAGGCTGGACTGTAACATTGCTCCGTGAATTACTCAATCCCTTTTACCATTCGTTGCCATAGTTACCGAAGAGGACGCCCTCCATAACCTTCAATGTCGACTCTACTTATAGTGGTTTTGATAGATGATCGACTTGCTATTAAAATCTAGCTTCGAATCTGATATTGATGAACATAAGTTGTATGGGAGTTCCACAGTCGGGTTATCTGAAATTCTGATGAGATCATAGAGGCGGCATTAAGACAGCCATGTCTTGAATTCAGCTATACTTAAATATGTGGATCTACAAAATCCAGTAAAAAGCGTTGACTAATGCCAACTGAAGCTGTGAAAAGGCTGAGAGCTTAAAAGAGTTTTCAGCACCAAGGCCCAAAGGTAAAGAACACCAATGACCAGAGTGAAGCAGTAGTGAGGGTGGACGCATGAGGGGTCATTGAGAAAGCCATTGGGGTTGGATACTGCTTTGAAAATGGGGTAGATAGTAAGCCAGTCACCCACGAAGTCCATACCTTTTCAAGAGAATCTAGTGCAACAAACAGTTCAGCCCCCATTGACAACCACGGTTTGTGATAGGTCAGTAGGCCAAGTTTTGTGTCAAACTCTGTGAAGGATGGCTCCACAGAAGGTGAGTCATATAGGGTGATCTACAACCCTGTCACCCCAACAGCGAGTACAACTAGCTCCCGTGGCCTAATGGCTAAGGCGTCTGACTTCTATGAGCAGTCTCAAGAGGCTTGCTAGATGCGAATCAGAAGATTGCCAGTTCGATCCTGGCCGGGAGCTCAAGTTAAAATAAGCAACTTGGATAAAGCGTTGCACCAAAACTTTTGGGATTTCATGTTTTGGCCATTTTGCCTCGCTTTTTACGTTTTGGCCACACACACACGTGACAGGCCGGGGATATAGCGGCAGAGCACATGGTTATTCATATCAAGCAGTAGTTCAGCTTTGGAAACTGCTCGTTTCCCTTGATGTCGAATCCTCGTCTTTTTGTTATTCTCGTGATGATTTCGTGTCGTTCACTTTTAGCTCCGGTCGCACAACACAGATCGTCGGGAGGGCGGGAGACCCACATCTCTAATTCTCAGCCTTGCGATTTCATTGGGCGCAGAAAAGCTTGACTGCGCTCCCCACGTGACGCATCGGCCCAATTGCAGCCTTGTCTGTCTCTTTCTGTTTCTTTATGAACTGCCTTTGCATGAACCACCAAATTATGGAGATCGCGGGAAGACAAGTCTATTGTTCTAATTGAGTTTAAGCTCCGGGAATTATTTTAAAATGTGAGCCTCCACCAAAAAGCCTACCACGGCATGGGGATATTATGAAAAAAGCGACAGAAGATAAGAACAGAGAAGCGCGATTGTTGGCCTCACTTTCCGATAGCCTGCAGTTGGTTTCTGTACCATGTCTGAAAGAATTAGCTTTGCCGCCAGTGTGTCTCGAGAATGACTCACAATTTCAACACCGGATCCAACACTCTTGGGTCCAATCTGCTTCAAAAGCCAAGGCGTATGAATCCTCTTCGCATAGAGCTTGGCATCCTCAGTCTTGATCTCCTTGTTCAAAATGATACTCGCAGGCAAAGAGGGGTTGATGATAGAAGGCCGGCCAATTCCAATCAGATCGCAAGCGCCTTGACTCAAGGCGTCTTCTATACCCGCCCGCGTGCGAAATCCGCCAGTAACCATCAGAAGCACCTTTGGAAACTTGGCGCGCACCTCGTGGGCGAATTCAAGGAAGAACGACTCTCGTGCAGCTGTACTGGTGGCCTTCTTCTCACCAGTTCCAGTAAACATCTGCACATGTTAGAAGGGGTTCTAAAGGACCTGTCGTCCGACTTACAGTTGGGTTCTCATAACTTCCGCCGCTGACTTCCAAAAAGTCCAAGCCGACCTCTGTAATCAGAGAAATCTGCTCTAGACATTCCTGGAGCTCAGTAGGAGACTGGTGGTCTGCAGAGTTCATCTTCAGGCCGACGCAAAAGGTAGCTGGTGTTGCTGCTCGGATTGCCTTGACGACGTCGACAATGATCTTTGCCCTGGCTGCTGCTGATCCTCCATATGCATCGGTTCGCTTGTTGGACTTGGCAGACAGGAATTGAGACAGGAGATATCCGTGGGCGGCGTGAATCTCAACTCCGTCAAAACCGGCGGCCGCTGCGATTCGGGCTGTATTGGCGAATCGCTTCACGACATCGTCAATGTCCTCGAGCGTCATCTCCTTCGGACATCCAAAGACAAAGGTCGTCACGATCTTTGAAATAATGTCGTTTCCCATATCAAGCGGAACAGCACTCGGGGCGATATTCTTGGCCAAGAATGACTTGCTGCCAGCTCCAATGGGTGATTGTCGACCTGGATGGTTGATTTGCATGATTGTCGGTGTTCCCTTTCTTCGACAGATACCGACAAATCTCTTATACGCCCCGAGAACTTTTTCTTCTGGCAGATTCCCATTGATGGAGCAATCAGCGAATCCACCGAGGTAGCGATCGTCAATCTGGACATTTCCAGTCAAGATCATGCCCCAGCCTCCATCAGCCCATGCACCGTATGTACGTTCCATCTGCTCTGTTGTAGGGAGATTTTGGCGATCAGCCATTTCCTCGGCGAGGGCGGCCTTAACGAGGCGGTTGGGCAGCGTGAGGCCGCATGGTAGCTCAAGAGGTTTTGAAACGAGTAGGTCCGTCATGATTTCAATTTGTGTCTATTGGTTGTGAGGTGACGTTGGCTGGTCTCAAGCTGTTAAATATGAAAATCTCGCCATTTGTATTAGTCGTTGAGCCGAGGCCCGTGTCCGCGGACAGAGTGGACTATTGCCCAAAGGAGAAGTACCTCCAGTAGACTCGGCGAGTCTTTGCTCCGATTCCATTTCCTTTGGCGAGTTAATTGATCCGCTCATTGTTTGAATCGTGATTATTTTAAACTATTTAGTTGATGATATGTGAACATCGAGAAGATTTTTGATATGTTTATGGTTGAGATAATGAGGTGCTTACGCTTACACGACAGCCTGCGCAGAACCGTTTCGAGACCCTCAGCTGCCAACTGTACATGACGTATCAGCGCGCCTAGAGCTTAACTATCTACGACTATGAACCTACGATAATTAATTTTAGGACATCCTATATGTATGCAAAGACTTTGAGTTTTTTGACGAAGCAGTTCAAGGTCGCGACTCCATATTTTGCTGCTTTTTGCTGGATTATGAAAGAAGATGAGGCGCAAAGTCTTGATTGACAGCTCGGAAGCTAAACTTGATCTGATCGATTTGCAACGTTAATCATTCGATCAAGTCGTTCAATATTCTGATCATTTATACAATTGGCTAGAAAATACTTAAAGTTGGTTTAATTCGGCAGGTCTTTGCCCCGACTCCTTTTCCTCTCGAGAACTAGATCCAGGCACCCTCTAGGCATCCTATAGTACACGAATAACAGGTGCATTGAATTGATGGCCGTGATAGAATTTTCACGTATTTTGATGGATGAATTGAGATTTCTGACTTCCATATCCCTTTGAAAGACTTGATATGTCTACTCAGAAAGGGAATGACATCTTGGGAACATAGAGCTCTTCGAGATACTTAATCTCCTCATCGCTCAATGTCACCTGAAGTGCTCCCACTGCCTGATCAATTCTTTCTTCGCTCTCCAAGCCGCAGATAGGCATACATCCCTTTGCAATCAACCAAGACTGCGCGATCTGGGCCATAGCGACACCCTTCTTCTGAGCCAACTCCTCAACACGGTCAACGACGGCTCGATTGGTATTTTGGTCTTCACCGCGGAATAGAAGCTTGAGGAATGGGTCCTTCTGCTCTCGAGCATCTGTTCTGTCTGTCCAAGAATGCGCAAGAACTCCTGCGGCAAGGGGAGACCAGGGGAATAGACCGACGCCAGTGTAGTTGCAGTAAGGATTCATTTCTCTTTCTTCCTCGCGGTAGAGAAGGTTATATAGACCTTGCATGGAGATGAATCTATGCCATCCGTTCTTCTCGGCAACATTCTGAAGCATTTGAAACTCCCAAGCTGCCATCTCCTCGGCCGTTAGCTTTTCCAAATGATAACATGGCCGAGGTCAACCTACCGAGCTGGCACGTGTGAGGCGCGCGATGTAAGCCATCAGCTGTGGGGTCTATCAACTCAAAATAACACTCTTATCAAAGTCGGTCCGGGCAGTATACCAGCTACCCAACACAATTGCCTAAGATAGGCTTTATAAGCCTATCTGATGATGATTACGTCTGACGCATAAAGAGAACTCTAAATACATTCCCCAACCGAGCTGGCACCAATATAGCGAACCTTTCCACTTTCGATCACATCATTGAGTGCTTTCATAATCTCCTTCGGAGGAACATCACGATCCATCCTATGGATCTGCAAAACATCGATATAGGTTCCCAGTCGTTCGACGCTCTGGTCCACCGCGTCAAGAATATGCTTCCGAGAGAGGCCAACTCTGTTGACACGAGGACCATCGTTACTGGTGAGAGTTGCAGGATCTATAGGGCCCTTCTCCTCGTCGACAAACTGGAAGCACTTGGACATAATGACCAACTTGGAGCGGGGAATGTTATAGTGCTTGATAGCCGCGCCGAGGATTCTCTCCGACTCTCCATTTGAGTATGTATCGGCGACATCCCACGTGCTGATGCCCTTGTCAAAGGCATACTTTAGGACTGGGAGAGCCTCGTCCTTATCGAGAAGCCAGGGCTGCCAGTTCTTGTCGCCGAAACTCATGCATCCTAGGATGATTTGGGAGACCTTGAGACCGGAGTCGCCAACTCTGAAAGCTGGGTTAGTCAGCATATCCAGGAAGAGAAGGGGTCTTGAGATGCTCACCGGACATATTTCATTTCGGACATCATGGGCATAGAAATGAATTTAATGAACTACTCCTGAATGATTACCATGTGTGTCAAATTTAAGATGGCAGTAAATGCCACTGACTTATATACTTGTTTATTTTACTATCTCACAATACAAGTGATTCAAATAATGGTCTTAGCCGCAAGTCGTGGATTAGCACAATAAGCCAAGTGCATACATCGCCGCTGGTTGAACTCTCATATCTCAATCCGCGTATAGACGCGGAGAGACTAGACTAGTGAGAGCTGATCCGATCTGTATGGTGCTAATGCAACTGGCTTATCCCCCACTCATATGTAGAATCAAATCTTGAAACCTTATGCGACTGGCTTACTCCGAGGACCGATGGCCCCACCATGGATTCTCGATGGCTGTACGGCGTCATTGTGGATTGCTTCGTTTATCTCCTGATGGAGTTTACTGTTAAGTCCGCAGCCTCATTGAATATGGGATATTTCACCATCATCCGATGAGTATTAATAGAGAGGAAACGCTCTTTAAGAATTTTGCATTGAACCAACACTCCAATAAGCACTCAACAGTATCCTGTCAACAAAATATCCATCTTCCAACTTTTCAAACTATAACTATTTCATTCACAATGGTCAAAGAGATTCAGTTTGGCGACATCACCGTCCCATCACCTGGCTTTGGAGCTATGGGAATGAGCTTTAGTCTTAGATTTAATCTATCTCTAGAAGACTTTATATTTAAAACCTTTATAACTTATTTAATAAAGCTTTATTTAATTAAAAACTTAATCCTAATTATAATTAAATCTTTAATAAGCTTTTTTACTAAATACTACTAGCCTATTTAACTTTTTCTTATATTTATAGCTATAAAATCTTAATATTTATTATTTTTATAGGTTTAATACTATATATATTTAAATTAAATTCTTTTTTATTATTTTACTTTTTTAACTTTATTATTTAATAATTTTTTAATTATTTTATAGTATTTTTCTTTAATATATTAAAAAGATCTTATAGTTATAATATAGCTATAATAGCTAAATTTAATAACTTTTAAAAGACTTTATTATTAAGGCTATTTTTTTTAATAGCTATATATTATAATAAATCAGTAATAGCTAGGTAGGCATAATAGTATTATATTAACTAAAGCTTAAAAAGGCAGGATTTCTTAAAAGGGGTTTTTATAATAGACTTAAGAGGGTCCTAAAGTTATATAATAAGAGATTAATTAGCCTTATTACTAAGGCATTATTATAATTATCCTTTCCTTTCTATTGAGCTATTCTTAACTAAAGTAATAATAAAATAAAATTATATAGTTATTAATAGGCTTTTATTATTATATATTTATTTATAGTAATTAATTCTTTAATTTAATCTATAAGGCAGTAATAGCTTATATCTTAACTATTTAATATATAAAAACCGCTATAAATTTATAAATAGCCTTATTATAATATCTTATAGCTTTATATAATTTATACCTTTTAACTTACTATTAACCTTTTAATTTTTTAGGCTTTTATAAGGCTTTTAATTTCTCTTTAACTATAAGTATTTAATCTTTTTTTTTCTTTTTTTCTTTATTTTATATAACCTCTTTAATTTATATACTTTTCTTTTTATTTATATCCTTACTTTTTAGCCTTTTATTTTTTACTTTTTTAATAAATTTACTTTAATTTCTTTATAATAGTTAATAAAAAACTTATTTCTATCCTTAAGATATTTAATAAAACTAAAAAACCTAAAGTAATTATATCCTTTAAGCCCTTTAATTATACTATAGGCTATTAAACTTATATATATTATATTTATATTTATTAAAATAACCTTTAGGTATTATTAATTAATAAAGATTTTAATAACCTTTTTTTATTTTTTTTTATTTAATTATTATACCTTTAATAACTTTAACTTCTTTTATTATATTAAATATAATTATAATAAAAGGTATTATAAATTATATATTACTTTTATAATTTTCCTTTATATTTTATTATTAATTTAACTATAGCTTTTTTACTATAATAAAAAGTAATTTTAAAGATATAATAAAAGCCTTAAGGTTTATAACTACTTTAATTACTATTTATAATATTAAGTAATTATAATATCTCTATATTTATATTTATTATAAACTTAATTATACCTTTTTTTAGCTTTTAATTTCTTTTTATTACTTAAAGAAAACTTATATATTTACCTTTAGGTTTAAAGGTATTAATACTTTTAATATAAATCTTATTTTTCTTTTTAATATTATTACTTTTTTATTAATATTTATTTTAATAAGCTAAATCTATATATATTATTATAATAATTTACTATTATATTTATTAAGTAATTATTTATAAAACCCTTTTAGTTATTACTATAAGTTTTAATACCGTATTTATATTATTTCTTATTAATATCTTTAAAATTCTAAAACCTAGGCTATATATAAAATTAACTAGACTTTCTAGCTAAAAGAAGCTAATTTTAGCTTTATAGCCTAAAGGGTTATAAACCTAATATTTAATTAATAACTTTAAATAATATTAAAAGGTAACCCTTTTAATATTAAAGTATATTTTAAGACTTTTCTTTTATTTAGCTTTTATTTAAATAATAATCATTTTAAAGATTATAATTCTTTTATGGTTTTTATTTTAACTTTAGTTTTATTTTATATATTTACTTTAATTAATTTACTTAAATATCTTTAAGTTAATTAATTATTTTAGCCTTTAGGTTTAAAAGCTTAATAGCCTTAAGTTAAATTATTATTTAATCTCTTTAATAATATAGCCTTAATTTTAAATATTAGCAGTTTAAATAAGTAATTATAGGTCTTTAATAGTAACTTTATTAATAAGGCTATTTAGGCTTTTATTTTTATAACTTTATTAAATCCTTAAAGAAATATAATTAATAATCTTTTATTTTAAGTATTAATACCTACTTTTAATAATTATAATTATAGTTATAATTACCTTAAAAAAAACCTTTTATTAAAAGATAGCTCTATAAGAAATTAGGCTTAAGCTTATAGTTAATTTTATTACTATTAGGTTTAAAGTAAAACTTAAAGGTAATTTATAATCCTTAAGAAAAATAGATTAAAATAAAAAAGAGATTTACTTATAGTTAATTTTACTTTTTTTAATTTCTTAAGTATTTTAATTACGTTAATTTCTAGACTTTAATATATTATCTTTTTATAGCCTTTCTCTTTTTTATAATACTTATTTTACTTATAGCTATAGCCTTTTTCTTTTTTATTTAATTTAAAGCTTTTTTTAGGTAGTAATAATTTAAAAGTTATTTTTTATATTTATAGTAATAATTTATTAATTATATTCTATAGGCTATTCTTTTTACTTTATTAAGTAATATATTTTTCCTTAAATTTCCTTTTTTTCTTTAATTCTTTTTACTTTTTATTAATTATCTTTTCCTTTAAGATTTAATATTAATAGAAATTTATTATCTTTTTAATATTTTATTTAATATAGCTTTAAAAGGCTTATATAAAAGATATTATAAATTTATATATATTAATTAAAGAAAGCTAGCTTATATATTTATAGCTTAATTCTCTTAATAATCCTAAAAAGACTAATAAACTAAAAAGCTAATTTCTTTTTTTTTCCTTTAAGCTTAAGGTTTTTAATTAATAATATAATTAATTATTTTTATTTAAAGCTTATTTCTTAATACTTAAAGTTAAAGTATTTAACCTGCCTTTTAGTAATATTTTACTAATATATTATAAATCTATCTTTTAGCTTTTATAGCTTTTAGATTTTTTATTTTACTTTTAAGACCTTTTTTAAGAGCTACTATCTTTAATAATAATATAAAAACTAAAATTAAATTCTATAAAGGCCTTATTTAATATTATACCTATAGTAATATTAACTATTAAATTATATATAAATTATATAATATAAAGAAATTTTAGCTAAATATTTTTATTATTTTTAATAAAGCTCTTTAAGTAATAACCTAAAGTCTAATTTATTTACTTTATTTACCTATTAGTCTAAAGGTAAAATACTATAAATAGTCTTCAATTAATCTTAAAGTAATAATAAAGTTTTAATTAAAATATATTTATAAAAGCTAACCCTTTATTAAAGATAATACCCTTTAGTATATTAAATTATAATTCTATCTTTTTATAAAAAAGCTTAATAAACTTAAATATAGTAATCTTTATAAAAATAAATAAAAATTTTATAAATTTTATAAACCTATTAATTATTACTAAAATTATATTAATTTATTAGCCTTTAAAGATTACTAATAGTAGCCTTATAATAAAATCTATAAAGACTTTTTTAAAAGGATAAAAAAGAATTAATAAACTTTTAAGCTTTTTATAAAATTAATATCTTCTTAATACAGTCTTTTAGTAAATATTATATATAACTATATATTATTTTATATTAATTTTTAAGCCTTTTTAATAAAGCTTTCTTTAAATTAGCTTTTAAGTTCTTTTAGCTTTAAAGTAGCCTGCTAAAAGATTATTATAATATAACTATAATATCTTTTATTTTAAGTTAGATTTTAATAATATATAAAGCCTTTTTTTTAATATAAAGGAAGTTATTTCTTACTATTTATTCTTAAAAACCTTTTTTTTTATTTACTTAAAATACTTTAGTTTTTTAATTAAATATTAATTTATCTTTTACTTAAATTAACTTAATAATTTTAATTATTAGTTTTAATACTTTATTCTTTAAAGGTTTCTTTTAATATAAAGAATTTTTTATAATTTTATTAAAAATTACTATAAATAATTTTAATATATTATAAAACTATATATTAATATTAAGTTTATAGCCTAAATTACCTATATTACTTAATAGTAAAGTTAAGTTAATCTTAATATTTAAGGACTTTTTATTTAATTTAAATCTATTTAAGGTTTAAAGTAAAATTACCCTTTCTTTAAGTATTTTATTTAATCTCTTTTTATATTACTAACCTTTTATTAGTATTTATACTTTAATTATTCTTTTCTTTAAGAAATTGATTAATTCTAGCTTTTAATAGGTCTTTTTTTTAACTCTTAAAAGTCTTAAAAGGGTATTAATAAAATTTATAAATCCTTTTTTATATTTAATTATAAAATTATAAATTATTAAATATAAATACTATTATATTTATTTTCTATTTAATTTAATATTTTTTATAAATAATTAAAGATTTTAATAATTACTTAAGATTTTTATTTATTTTAAAGACCCTTTAAGGTAATACTATTAATATTTAAATAACTTTATAATAACTATTATTTTTTAATTTAATATATTATATAGCCTTTTAATATTATTAAACTTTTAGGATTAAAATACTATAAAGTAGTAATTTCCTTTATTATTTAATTAAAATAAAATACTTGCTATAATATAATTTAATATATCTATTTTAAGATAGATTTATCTTTTAGAATTAAAATACCTTAAGATTAAAGCCTTTTTAAATTTAATAATAAAGGCCTAAACACCTATACTTTTTAATTATTTAACTTTATAACTTTTAGTTTTTTTTTATTTTAACTCCCTTTTAATAAGGTAATTAAAAAAGCTATAACCTTAAAGTAACTATAAATAAACCTTTTATAAAAGTTATAAAATCCTAAAAATACTTATATTTCTTTATATATTATTAGCCTAAGCTATTTAATAATAATATAAATCTTAATTAAATCTATTTTTATTTCCTTAATAGTTAAGATAAATTTTAAGAATTTAACTTAATTTTAATAAAAAGAATACTTAAAGGGTTTTATATATAATTTAATAGTTTTTATTTATTTAAAAATCTATTTAAGGTAATTTATATATTCTTTTTTAGTTTTAAAAAATACTAAAATATTATTAAGGTAAATAATATAAATTATATCTATAAGGCCTTAAAGGGCTTAATAAATATAATATTAAAATATAATAAATATATTAATTAATTTAAATAATATAACTATATATTTAAAGTAGCTATATTTAGTTTAAAATATAGTTTTTTATTTATTTCTCTTTTAAATATAAATTTAATAATATATATTTTTAATATTAATCTTAAAGAAATACTTTATTTCTTAAATTTAATTTATAATCTTTAAAATTAAAGGTAAAAGATATTAATTCTTAATAGTAATTATATTTAGGCCTTAATAATTAATATAAAGTTAAAATTCTCTATCTTTCTTTAATATAAATAAAATAGGTAAGCTAATAAGGCTCTTTAAGAGGCAGATTTACTTACTTTTTAAGTTCTTTTATATATATTTATAAAGCTTTTTTAATTTAGCCTATAATAATAGGTAAATAAATTTATAAAAAGGTTTTTCTTTTAATTAAATTAATAGTATAATTTATTTTTTAAAAATTAAAGACCTTAATTACTTTATTATAGCTAAAGACTTTAATATATACTTTAAATTTAAAAAGTATTTTTATTATTTAATTAGGTTTCTTAAGGTCTTTTTTTAAAAGATAGTAAGGTTCTTTAAAAATAATAATAGTAAAGATCTTTACTTTATTTTAAGTCTTCTTTAAGAATTATTAAAATTAAAGAAATTTTAAGCTACTATAATATCCTTTAAACTATTACTTTTTAATTTTAAAGTTAGCTATAATTTAAAGGTCTTTTAAGATAGTAATAAAAAAAATTTATTATAATTTCTTTTTTTAATATTTATTAAACTTTTAATTATTTTTTTAATTTATTTTTAGTAATTTATTAATATAAAAGGCACTTTTTATTTTTTTATTATCTTTAATTAATTATTATTAGCTCTTTATAAAAGGATATTTATATCTTTTAATTATTAAAAGCCTTAAAACTTAATAAAGGTTTTATTAATAATATTAGTTTTTACTTTATAGTCTAAATATACTTATATTATAATACTTTTATAGCCTTATACCTTAATAATAATAGAAATTCTCTTTTTAAATTTAATTTAAAGGTAATTTAAATAATAATTTATATCTTTTATAGAGTTTTTAATTAAAAATTAATTCTTATTTTTAATTAAAATTAATTCTTATTTTTAATTAAAATTAATTCTTATTTTTAATTAAAATTAATTTTTTAATTTTTTAATTTAATTAATTTTATAGGATTTAAGGCAGTTTTTAAAGTAACATTTTATTTTATAGTAATTATAATATTTTACTATAAAGAGAAATTTCTTTTTATTTTTTTCTTTATTTTTTATTTATTAAATTAAAATATAATTTAAATTATTATCTTAAAGGCATTATAATAAATATAGTTTTAAGTTTTCTTTAGGTATATAAGCTTTCTTTTTAATTAATTAAATCTTAAGGAAGTTTTTAATATATTTATTTTTATAATTTAATATATTTTATAATTTTTAAGTAAGTTATATTAATTTCTTTTTAGTTTTAGGTAAATTAATACCTCTTTAAAAGGCTATAATATCCTAAAAGGTTAAAAGTAGTTTTATATAATATTAATATGTTTATATAGTAATATTAAGTTTATATAAAAGGTAATCTTTAATAAAATTAAGGTATTTATAAAAGTCTTAAAGGAATTACTTTAGTTATTATTAAGTACTTTTAAGCTAAGCTATAATAAGAATTTAGTAATTCTTTTTATTTTCTATAAAGGTTAAAGACTATTCTTTAAAAGCTTTTTAATTTTATTTAAATATTTCCTTATAGAATTAAATTTATTTATTTAAATAGCTTAACTATATAAATTATATATTTAAGGTTATATTATTATATATAAAAAGAATCTAGCTTTTATTAATATAGTATTACTTATAGGCTTCTTTAAAGCTTTAATTTATATTATTTAGCTATTTATCTTTCTTTTAGAAAGTAATTAAATATTTAAAAGTAATAATATTTTTAACTTTTACTTTTTTATTATTATTAAAAAAAGAATTTCTATAAAATTTATAGTAACTTAATAGGATATTACTATTAATTTAATTAGGTTTTTTATTATTAATATTAATTAAAAAGATATTTTAGGTATTTTTCTTTTAGGTTTTAAGGGAAATCTTTATAGACTTTTTAATTAATTACTTTAACTTTTTTACTTATTACTTTAAAGTAAGCTCTTTTTTTAGTTATTTAATTTAAACCTTAAGGGCAGTAATATAGATTAATTATATAACTTACCTAATAAAATAGATTATTATTTAAAATAGTTCTCTTTAATTTACTAAAATAATATTATTAATAACTTTTAAGGTTATTATTAATAACTTATTTAATTTTAGGCTAGTTATTATAGTTTTTTATTAATTAACTATTATATTTAAGTAGTTTAAGTAAAAGCTTTAAAATTATTATAGTAAATTAATAATAACTAAATAGATATAATAGTATTATATTAACTAAAGCTTAAAGAGATAGGATTTCTTAAAAGAGGTTTTTATAATAAACTTAAAGGGGTCTTAAGGTTATATAGTAAGAGACTAATTAGCCTTATTACTAAAGTATTATTATATTATATTAAGGCTTTAAAACTGCTTTATTTTATTTAATATTTTATATATTTTATTATTAATAATAATAAAAAAAGTTAATATTAAAATTATAATTTTTATATTTATTAATAATTAATTATTACCTTTATTAAAATTACTATTAATATTACTATTTATTGCCTTTTATAGTATTAGTTATTATTTTATAGAAAGAATATACTTAATTAGGCAAATTCTATTTAATTAATTATAGCTTTTTTTACCTACTAAAGGCTTTAACTTTTAGATATAAACTCTCTCTTATATATAGAATTTTTTATCCTATATAATTAACTTTAATAGAATTTTCTAGACAATTCTATTATATATAAACTCTAAATGCCACTTATAGAAAGCCTACTTATAGGTTAGTAAGGATTATAGTTATAAGATTAATAATACTTATAATCTAAAAGTTATATTTATTTTTTAGGTTAATAATTTAAGGATTTATTATTAACTTTAAGAGATTAAAATATTACTACTTAATTATTAAGAATAGTATTTTAATTTAATATTACCTTTAGATAGTATTAGAATTAAGGTTTAGGTAATAAAATATCTTATATTTAAAGATAATTAAGTTAAGTAATTAATTATCTATCTATTTATTATAGCTAATTATAAATACCTTCCTTATTAGCTTTTATATTTATATTTTAGCTAAAAGGGTTATACCTTTAATAAAGTTTATAATTTTATTCTAGTTAATCTTAAGGTTATAGCTAAATAGAGGCAATTTTTAAATATTTAGTTAATTAATAATTACTAATTATTAATTTAATATTTTAATTATAATTAAAGTTAGTATTATTAATCTAATATTAAGGCAAAGAACTTATTAATAATTAAGGCTTAATTGGTTTTTTAATAATTTTATAATTATTAAGATAAATATCTTTAAAAGATAGATAGATTAGAAAAAGTTAAAGTTATAAAGGACTTATAGACTTAATTAGGCTTTTTAAAGCTTTTTAATTAATTAGGTAATATATTTATCTTAATTAAAGTTACTTAAGATACTATAGCCTAAAGGTAATCTTATTAATTAAGTTTATTAAGATTTTAGTCTGGCTAAAGACTTTACTGTTAATACTTTTATAGCTTATTGAAATACCTAGATTCTATTTTTAGTTACTATTAGGTTAAAGCTATATAATAATTAATTATTAATTAGCTATTATATAATAAAAGTTATCTTAAAAGTATTATTTTAAGTTAATAAATTTATTTATATTAAATAACTTACTTTTAAGTATTTTATATACTTTAAGCTTAATTATTTTTATAAATAAGTAATAGTTATTTATTTATATACCTTTAGAATTAATTATTAAAATATTTAACTTTTTAACTAAAAGTAAAATCTTAAGTAATAATAAAGGTAATAAATATCTTACCTATATATATTCTTTTAATATTCTTTACCTTTATGGCCTTAAGGCTAAAGCCTCTTTTTAACCCCTCAACCCTATTACAGTCTCTAGAAGAAGCTGAACCTGTCCTGCTCAAAGCCATTAAGTTAGGCTGCACCTTCTGGGATACAGCTGTACGTCCAATGAAATGAAACCCACGACATGTCATGGGCATGCTAACTTCTCATGGCAGGTAGTGTATCAAGCTGGCGTCAATGAAAAGCTTCTTGGGGACTTCATCAGGAAACACAACGTCCGAGACAAGGTTTTTAGTAAGTCGATAAGACGTTCTCAAAGACTTGAATTTTGGCTGACTTGGTTTTCAAATTACAGTCGCTTCAAAATGTGGTTTTGATGTCTTCGGCAAGGGAGGAGTGACCAATTCTGCCTCCCATATCAAGGAATATATCAAAGGGACCATTGAAAGACTTGGCTTTGCCCCTGACCTGTACTACCTGCATCGAATTGATCCTAGTATGTGCTCCTCGATTAAAGAAACTGCAAAGAAAATTACTCTGACCTATAAATTCTAGACACGCCGCTTGAAGAGTCCATTCCTGCTCTGGATGAGATCCGAAAGCAGGGAAAGACAAAGTACATTGGTCTATCTGGATGTTCCGCCAACACCTTGCGCAAGGCCAATTCCAGTAAGTATATCGCTACAACCAGTGAACTTGGCTTACAAGTAGTAGTTGCAAAGATCGATGCTGTCCAAGCTGAATACTCGGCCTTCGAGACACTGCACGAGACTGATGGTCTTATTGATACGGCGAAAGAGCTCGGCATCGCCTACGTCGCCTACAGCCCACTTGGACACGGCTGGCTTGTCGATGACTTTCTTTACAAGAGCCCAGATGATTTCGCACCCGACGACTTTCGACGAACAGGTACGTTTTCCTCTCCTCTGCATCCTATTGCAGTTTCTTGTAAATCCCGTTTACTAACGTGTCATGCAGTCCCCAAGTTCCAAGGCGAAAACTTCTACAAGAACAAGGCTATAGTAGAGGAAAGTAAAAAATTCGCTGTCCGCAAGGGATGCACTTTGACGCAAATCGCGCTTGCTTGGGTTGCGTCCCAGGGGATGATTGCTATTCCTGGTACGACCAAGGCGCACCGTTTGGAGGAGAATTGGGCATCGAGGAATGTTGAATTGACTGAGGAAGAAAAGGCTGAGATGAGGAGGATTATTGATTTGGCGAAGCCACAGGGAAATAGATATAGTGCTACTCATCAGGCTATGGTTGGTCACTAGATTGGTTTACCACCAGAGTCAAAATAGCAATCGTAATTTATCACTGGGAGGTTTCTCAAATGAGGAATACCTAGACGCACGGTTCTCATTGGACAGCGAAGTCATCACCACTAACTCGACTACAACGCACGCTAAAATTTGCTTTTCTCCCACTGAAAGTTATCCCAGTGCCTTTCCCTGATCAACCCCGCCCGTTCAGCATTCGGCCGACACAGTAAATATCACTGCTGCCTGTACTTAATTATAATTCGTCACCACGGGGATTATACGAGACTTCTGCCTTCGATGAAAATGGACTCGAGCTCAGCGGTCAAGCGCCAAGATATGCTTGCAGGGCTTGATCGTTTCAAGCCGCTTCCCGACCTCCGCACCCACGCAGACGACTGGACTGGTGTGACTTCGAGGCACGAGAGAAAGCGGAGACAGAATAGGCTCAATCAAAGAGCATGGCGTGAGTATGATCCATGACATGGCGGTATGGCTTTACTGATAACAAGACCAACGGTAGGTCGGAGAAAGGCTACTCAGGATACATAGTATGGACAGACTGCTACAGCACCATCTACTCGTACTTCTCATGATGATTCGGTGGTGTTGAAAGACACTTGCTCTTCAATATTATCTGGAGTACTGGAAATTGGCGACGGTATCTTACTAATACCCGATAAATGTGAGGCGGAGAGACTTCGAAACTTGATACAGCAGTCTCTCGAGGACTATTCACTACAAACCCTGCGCCCATCCAACTTACACATAATCATCCGCCTAAATGTTCTGAACGCCATAGCTGATAACGCCGCTATAATCGGGTTTCCGAAAGAAAGTCTATGCCGCGACGAGTTCATATCGCCCTTCTGCCAGATCGGCCCAATCCAAATACCCTCCCCCAGCTGCCCCACGAGCCTTCAACCCACGTCGCTGCAGCGGTCAACTGCACATCATCCCTGGATAGACCTGTTCCCTTTCCCAAAGTTCCGCGACAATGTCCTTTGTGGTATGCAAAAAGGATTGTTTGATGATGATGAGCTGTGCGGTGATCTGTTAGGCATTGAAGGAGCGGGAGTGGGAGAGCAGCCGTCGCTTTTGGTATGGACTGTCGCCTGGGATGCAAAAGGCTGGGAAGTCAATGCGGCGTTTGTGAGAAAATGGGGGAGCTTGATTGAAGATTGTCCTGAGATCATGGAATCGACGAATTATTGGCGGAGAAAGAGGGGACAACCTGCGCTGAGGTTTGATGTTGACCCTGGGACAGGTCCATGAAGTAGGAAAGGCTCTGCACAAAATCGATCATGACGCATTCTGATATTATCGGACGATATGAACTGTGGCGTTTTTGGGAGCTACGTCACCCCTTAGAAGCTTCTAGCTGTTGCGAGCTATCCCTCTTGGTACCTGACAGCGCTGTGGGAGAAGATGCTGGCTTGGTCGCCTGACCTCTTTCTCTCATCCCTCCCTGACCAGCGTCACCCTTGAGCACGATATCATCTACCAAGAAACTGGCCAACAGACATAAAGCCATGAGAGGTATCGTGGTGATGAAGATCACTCGGAAGCCTTGCATGCGCGCATTGATGATGGCGCTTTCGAACTCTGCAGTGTTGGAGTCCCCAATAGCCCATGTGCCATCTAAGACACGCTTCCGAAGCCATTCTGGCAACACACTGGATTGTGAAAGGGCTTTGTTTAGAGTAGCATAGTGTGCAGCTGTGGACACAGCGATACCAACAACGCCGCCGAGAGAGCGAAAGACGTTGCGGGTTCCTGTCGCTACAGCACGATCTCCATCTGCAGAGTTGGCCTGTAAAGCAACAAGACCTGAACCGGAGTCAGTCAATTGGACCCATTGCTTGTTCAGCGCCAAAGAGATCGCCCAACGTACCTGGCTGATGGACCCATCCTATCCCAGCCCCTTCAATCGCTAGTACTACGATGTAGACAGCGACATGAGTATGCTCATTGAATAGCAGTTTGAGACCGGCACCGATGGTCCAAATAGTGAAGCCGGTCCGTAAGATAGGCATGTATCTGTAGACAAGTGAGTTATACCGTCCGGGTTTCAACGACGGGCCTGCTCACCTTGCATACCGAGCCATGATAGGCCCTGAAGCAGCGCCAGCAAGTCCTTGCGCGAGCAGAAACGGTACAATGAGTGTCGCGCTCTTCAACGGCGTGAAGCCTCGAACAGTTTGGTAGTAGAGAGGTACAAAGTACTGCGTAGACTGCCACGCGAAGTCATGCAGGAATCCGGTGAGGATGAGTACAGCTGGTGATCTTTGCTTGAACAGTCTCAAAGGAATGATGGGGATTCGGGCAAAGAAAGCTTCAATAATTATGAAGACAAGCAGCATGATGAGGCCGATAGTAAGGATGGAAATGGTCTTGACATTTTCCCAGGCCCACATGCTTCCACCAGAGTTGATGGCCATCTATGTCAGTCATCAATAAGCTGCAACTCCTGGGGTGCTCGGGATACTCACAACCGTCAACACGATACCAGCAATCGAAGCGATTACTCCCATCCAATCAATCTTGCTAACTTTCTCCCTGAAACTCCCGGAAACGGGCTTCAGAGGCAAAAGTAGAAGAAGAAGCACAAAACATACGGCTCCCATTATCGACGGGACCCAGAAGGCCCATCGCCACCCGTCAGTGGTCAATCGTATCAACCCAGCAGCAACAAATGGACCAGAAGCAGCTCCGATCCCAATTGCGAGGCTAATGAATCCTTGATACTTCCCTCGTGATCTTAGACTAACGAGATCGCTGACGATGATAGCCACTGAAGAGCTTATGCCGCCTCCACCAATGCCGCTGATTGTGCGACAGACGTACAACCAGACGGGCGTGCGAGCGAAGCCACAGAGGAGACCGCCGATGACGATACAACCAATTGAGAATAATAAGACAGGCTTTCGTCCAGTGATATCGGAGATTCTGCCATAAAGTGGCTGGAATGAGAGTTGGCCGAGAAGGTATGATGTTCCGACCCAAGTAACAGTTGGACCAGCATCGAGAGCCTCAGATATGGTGGGCAAAGATGTCGCGACAGAGTTCATGTCGAGATATGAGATGAAGTAGCAGAAGCATAGACAGAGGTAGGCAAGAATAAGTCGGAAGAATGGTAGACGTTGCGACTGATCTTGAAGTTCTACATTTATGCTGTTGCTCTCAGTGTCAGAATCAACCGGTTGATCTACCGACCCAGGAAGAGGTCCAGCAGTCGTGGTTTTCTCATTATGGTCGGGAGTTTGCTGATAAGTCCGAGCTGGTGCAGGCTCAATTGCGTCTATTTGAGGCGGTGAGGTCATGATGAAAATGATCGCGAGGTGAAAGATGAAGACTGGAAGAGAAGCTGATCTTAGATGGACAGTGGCTGCTTTCTGCTATAAGACGGATTGCAATCGGAGAACCAACAAATGTCACATTGGTTGCAGGAAACAAGAAGTGGGTTTCTCTTTGTTGTAAATAAAGGTTTGACTGACCGCTCATCGAATCATTTGGCTTGGAGATATGTTTACATGTTGCCAAGATGATCCTTCAGAAACCCCTCACGACAGATCATATCAGGGCGCTGCGATGTCGGCAATGAATCAACAAGAACTGAGTCACACGAAGTGCAATTTAAAGAATAATTGGAAGTGGGAGACTTTTTCGGTGTCATTCGGGATCAATCTCGTACTACACGTGCCGCTTAAAAGACCATTCTCCGTGCCCTACGACTTGAACGTCAGAGTCGCCATTCCCAAGCACGACCTCCATTTCTGTAAATGGCGGCACAACCACGTCAAGTTGCACCTCTCCTTCCTCGATCACTTTCCAAGAGACTGAGATCCTGCCATGCGGTGTCAAATGCGACGCCCTCGCAGATGGGATACCACCGCCAACACAAGGATCTACACGACATCTCGTCCACGCAGGTTCCAATTGCTTCAGTCCTGCGACACGCTCCACCATAAACTTAGCAACTGCGCCGTAGGCATAGTGATTGAAGCTGGTCATGTCTCCTGGATTGATCGATCCATCAGGTAGCATACTGTCCCAGCGCTCCCAAATCGTTGTCGCGCCCATGGTCACTGGGTAAAGCCAAGAAGGACACTTCTTATTAAGAAGCATGCCATACGCGACATCCATATGGTTTGTCTTTGCCAAAGCCTCACAGATGAATGGGGTTCCTGCGAAGCCGGTACCGACGCAGCACTCATTGGCTCGTACAATCTCAGCAAGACGATCGCCTGCCAACTTCAGCTGAGAAGGATCAGCGACTAGGTTGAAGCAAATGGCTAGAGCGTAGGCTGTCTGCGAATCTGAAGTCATGCGACCAGTCTCTAAAATATATTGTTTCGCGTATTGTTCTCGGGCCTTAGCTGCTTCCACTTTATAGAAAGAGGAATCCTCGTTGCCGAGGATCTCTGCAATTCGAACCATGATGTCGTATGAGTGTATCAGAAATGCGTTGGCAACGAGCATCATGTCAGTCGCTGACTTCTGAGGAGCATCTGGAGGAGCACTAGGGTCAAGCCAATCCTGTGATCATGTCAGCATAGAGTCATCGACGAAGAGAGTGATTGAGTGTGGTGCTTACCGCGAGCTGGAACACACTCGAGTCCCATAAGTGGTCTTTATCAGCTTCCTTGCCCATTGGCACAGCATTCAGCCACGCCACCATCGAGTCATACTGCTGAGCCAGAATGTCGGAGTCTCCGTGCTCCTCCCACAACGCCCAAGGCGCGAGCACAGTAACATCGTGCCAAATAGCAAAAGGGTGGACTTGCGCAAAGAGGCCGTCCACTATGGTATTAGGGGAGACCATTGGTGGAATGCCATTGCGCTTCCTCTGTTCGTAGTAGAGGCCCTTGAGCCAATCGTTCAAGATGCCATGGCATCCGTAGAGGAATGTCGCTGTCGGGGCGAAGAGAGCTATGTCGCCCGTCCAGCCGAGACGTTCGTCCCTCTGAGGGCAATCTGTAGGGATGGACAGGAAATTCCCTTTGGTTGACCATCGAACATTGCTCCATAGTTTGTTGAGCATTTCATCTGAGCAAGAGAAATCGCCTG
This sequence comes from Fusarium chuoi, assembly GCA_022627125.1. NCBI lineage: Eukaryota > Fungi > Ascomycota > Sordariomycetes > Hypocreales > Nectriaceae > Fusarium > Fusarium chuoi. Next base: position 464,276 of record JAJALE010000884.1, on the reverse strand, counting down.
TTTCTTCCATATCAGTATGGCAAACAACAGCTTCCACTTTCTCCAGAATATCGTCTTGGGACCCGGGCCAATTGTCGATTTGGGCATATCTGAAGCCATGGAATGTGAACCTAGGTTCATAGACTTCTTCGCCCTCGCCACGAAGAGTATAAGTGTCTCTAGCTTCGCAATGACGCAATGGCCTGGTTCCAAGTTCGCCGTGTTCAAGGACCTCGGCATGATACAGACTTATCTTGTGGCCTCTTGAACCTCGAACACGGATCCGCAGATAGCCAACCAGGTTTTGCCCAAAGTCGAGCACCAACTTTCCTGAAGGCGTTTCGGTCTTGGAGATTGGCTTGATGGTCTCGATCCTTCGAGTTGGCTCCGTTGATCCAGCAATGAGGGTAGTCTCTTCAGACAATGGCGGAAGGGCTTGTACTTTCTGCCAATCTCCTGACACAGGCCCTGACGTTGACCATCCTTCTATGTCAGCAGTGGCATCGTACTTCTCGCCATCGTAGATTTCAGCCATTCGGATTGGTCCTTGCGTTGTAGCCCATGTCTCATCCGTCGATATCGTCGAGATAGTCCCATCTTTTGCCGTGATCTCAAGCCGAGCAAGCAGCGCTGTCCGTGTTCCATGAATGTTCCGCTTTCCACCTTCAAATCCCAGACGTCCTTTGAACCACCCTTCGGCAACGCGTGCCCCGATGCAATTCTCGCCATTAGAAAGCAGTCCTGTCACATCAAAGGTCTGGTATCTCAGGCGATGCTCATATACTGTCCATCCAGGTGTAAGAAAGTGATCTCCGACTCTCTTCCCGTTGATCTCAGCTTCGTAGACACCATGAGATGTGATGTATAGCCGCGCGGACTGGATGCCGCCATTGATGCTGAATTGCTTGCGGAACAAGTCTTCGGGCAAGGATTTGTCCTGGTTATCGGACCATGGTGCTGAAATGAGCCGGGTACCTGACCAATCTTGTCGGTGTAAGAGACCGGTTTCGACAAATTCAACGTCGCTCCAAGACTTTGGTTCAACTTCGCCGGAAATGTATGCTCTTACTCGAATCTCATAGCGTTGCCGAGAGTTTAGTGGTTCGTCACAAGGCCAGGGAACGAGGTACGCTTGTGATGACTTGACCTTGTAGGTTTTCGCGTCTTGTGGCTGTCGCGATTTCGGGTCGACACTTCTGAGTTCAATCTCATATGCATCCTGTTTTGAGTCTTGAGATATTCCATTGAAACGCCACGAGATACGAGGCCTTGTATCGTCAACCCCAAGAGTATTTCCAGGCCTGTAATGCTCGAATCTGACGTCGACGACTTCGACATTTGCCATTGTGATGGTGGCTACCTAGAATAGAAGACCACCTTGACAAGTTAGTCAGGCAAACGTAATTTAATGAGACGAGAGTTTTTTGTGGTAGTACGATTTCATCGCTAGCTTCAGCTTTCGATCATTTGGTAAGGTCGGATCAATAACAGCCGATGAGGCTCTTGGCTAGAATTGGCCTCCTCCACATCCCGATGGGGAGACGTTCCACTACGTGCGGTTTACGGCTGAACTTCGCTTCATCACGTACGCGTCATGTGGTATTATTTCCAGTTTTGGAATCTGGGACCGATCTGGAGCGGTCTAGAGTTGGATAAGTGCATTGACAGATCCGAGCTATGAGGGATCTAATGGTCTGATGATCAGCTGTGATTCCTAGCGGGTGAAAGCATGGGTAAAATCCGGTACATTATGGGTTGGTGAGTCTCACACGAGTCTATGCAGATGATGCTTGGGTCTCAGTATTTCGTTGGCTCGGCATAGTGTAATCTAGAACGGTTTTGTCGAACACAAAACACGATGGCCCATACCATTGCGGGAAGCTTCTAGGGAAGCAAAATGCCTGAAGTCAACCTACAGTGTTAAACTGAACGGTCATCCAAGATTCATTAAACTTGCCTAGAATCTTTCTACCAGTTAGAATGAAGGCCCTGAAATTTTCTCGCCTCTTCAGACAGTCAGCTTCTGGCCCATCTAAACATTCAATTTACATCTAACTTTCTTTGCGGTAGTGATCAATCCATTCTGCTTTGTAGTCAGATCCGAACAAGAGCATGCTGATACTCTCTCGAAGTGATTGGGCTAACCAGTCGCGATGCATTGGACTGGTACTTCTAACATCAGCCCGACCTCTAGGGACCATTCTTCGAAGATGATCAAATGTTTGGAACATCGCTCACTTTACAACAATCATCAGGATATCCATATGTATAGATAGTATGCTTGATTCGAATTTTGCTAGCAACGCAGGGTATCATGGACCCCATGTCGATGTGCAAGATGGCGATAACCCCGACTAAAATCACCAGAGACATCAATCAGCAATATCAGCACTCCGTGTCCCTATCCTTGCCAAGGTCATCGAATCTGAAATATTATGCCTCCTCAGTAATAGCAGTAGTAGACCTTTCTTTGAACTTTCGCGCCGGAGTCTTAGTCTGGAAGAGATGATCGATCTGGGCATAGGTAATGTTCTTGGTCTCGAGGATCTCGATCCAAGTAAGGATGAACCCAATAACACAGAAGCCAAAGAAGACGAAGCCAATCTTGCCTCCCAGGTTACCCTGATCAGCATTGAACATGTACGGAACACAAAGAGCAAAAGCCCAGGTCATGAAGGCATTGACGAAGAAACCGATACCAAGGGTCTTGGCTCGAAGGACGGTTGAAGGGACTTCGGCAGCCACAATAGGATATGCTGACCCAGTACCCAAGTTACCAGTGCAGGCGGCCATAAGAAGAGATACGCCGATGAATCTATAGCAGTTGTTAGTATAACATTATGGTAAATTAGGTTGTGGAACTAACCTCAGTGCTGTTTGGTTATGCGGCCAGAAACCAGCAACGCCCATACCAATAAAGATGGCTCCAGCAACAGCAAAGCTTGCTAGGATAGCAAATCTTCGGCCAACTTTGGACATGATGACCCAAGAGACAAGGGTGCATGCCATACTCAGACCAACGCCGATTTGGTTGAGAGTGAGAGAGAAAGTCGGGGTCATTCCAGCCATGATGAAGAAGTAGGTCGAGTTTGATACCAAGGTTATTCCCATAAACTGCTGAAGAGTGTTTAGCAGAGCAACGATACGAGTCCTTCGCAAGTTGGCGCCCTTGAAGCACTCCGAGAACAAAGGCTGCTCCGTGTTCATTCTCTGCTCTTGCTGGATTGTAGCTTCGATTATGGCGATTCGTTCGTCGATGTTTTCGCACCCGAGTGTCGTCAACGCTTTTCTGGCTTGGTCGATCTTGTGCTTACTGGCGAGGTATACAGGGCTTTCGGGAACGACTAGGGCTGCGAGGACTGAGTAGGCGGAGAATGCCCACTGTGAGGCGAAAGGGATCTTGAAGGCCCAGTGTGTCATTGTAGCGACCTCCTTGAAAACGACGGTAATGGCAATCATTTGGCCAACAGTCTAGCAACACTTTATTAGCGTCGTCGGTGTTCGGTAGGTGGCAGTACTCACAATCATGAAGGGATAGAACCCGAGAAGTATAGTTCGAAGCTTGGGTGGTGAGATTTCGGAGACGTATGTCTGGCATGTCGACATGCTAATACCCATAGCCAGGCCAATGAAGAACTTTCCAACCAGGAGGACGCCGCGTCTTTGTTCGACAGTCTCGGGATTGCCAGACACAAAAGTGATAGCGGTTCCTAGAAAGGTCCAAGTTAGACAGGAAAGATTCGAGCTCTGGTGCCTCTACTTACCGACAGCAGAGATGATACCACCAACTCCGAACATGATCTTTCGACCGAATCGATCCTGGAGAAAGCCGTTGCTTGCTGCACCAGCCATTATTCCCATTGCGCTGAAGGCTTGCCAGAGACCTTGCCACAGGGCTGGAAGGATAAAAGTCTCGCCAAAGGGAGAGCCAAAGGTGATTCTCCCTGGTCAGCTATTCGTATTAGAGACGTGTAGGGAGGTTTTCGACTCACGAGAACATAGGGAGAGCATTGATAGCTCCTTGAACAAGAACATCGTATCCGAAGAGAAACGCGCCGCAATTGGCAAACCAAGTGAAGACAATCACACGAACATTATCTCGCAGGAGTTTCCAAACTGTTGTGTTGCTCTCCTCCGCAACCTCAACAGCCAGGATAGTCTCCTTGTGGTCAACTCCAATGGAGTCGGCCTTGCTCGTAGTTCGTTCAATGCTCGCCATTCTTGAGATGCTCGATGATGTTGAGTGTAAACATCCACGATCAAACCTGGTATCAGGGACTACTTATAGGGATAGCATCATGTTGAATCGTCTGGCCCAGTGCCGTGGTTCAACCGGCACGATACCATTTAAGCTCATGGTGCATCTGGGACCCCGGACAATTGATAGGTCTCCCCGCATTAGCTGGGATGGTTTTCGGATCCGTGGAGGAGGAAAAGTCTGGGGTTCGATCTGGAGTACCCTTGGTCGGGAAAGTGGAGGGAATTCGGTGCATTTACCGCCGAGAGATATTGGCTGATAGACCATGCGGACCACAAGGCGCCGCAACTAAAAGTTTACATGTGTGAGACACCTTAGAGGTATTTCTGTACTTTGACGAAATAGACACGCGGTAGAATGTCGGTTGTGATGCTTTGTCCAGACGATTTGATTTATTGGTATGTGAGGGGATGACATATCGTGCCAAAGCATTAACAAAGAACCCACTACGCTTGTGGTAAATTCAGCTGTAAATGGATGCAAAGACATGATAGGTAGAGATCGAAGAGATGCCTAGTAGTTCCCTTTTCCCTTTTCGTTGACCCCTTAGTAACAGTTAAACAGCCATAACCAGCACGGCCTAATGGATCAGCATATGAATGCCCAGGAGTTAGAGATGCCATAGATAACAGATTGTCGAATTCATTCAATTTTGTTTCAACTTTTTGTGTCTATGGTGCCTCATGAAGTCCATATATCGTCCGTATCTTGTTCTCATCCCCAAGCTCTCCAGGCTTTTGCGTATTCCAAAGTTCAGCTGCATCTCTCGTGCCATCAAGCTCTGAACTTCCTATCTGTAATATTTGGGTATTCCCCAGCTCAGACTTTTCAAAATCGGACTTTTCCATGCTATCCACTCTCTCCGTCATTCTTCTACGCGTGAAGCGTCTCCATAGGCATAACCCTACCCCCCCAGAAATCAATAGCCCTGCCACAGTGACACCGACTGAAATTCCGACCAATGCTGCTGTTGATAAACCTGTATTGTTCTCTGGCTTTGTCACTGAATGGTATGTCGTCTCTGTGGAACTCGTCGAGGTTTCTGATGCTTGAGACGCTGTAGAAGCTGGTCTTGAATTTGATGCCGATGTTGCTTTGAGCTTTTCAGAATTTGTTCCTGAAATATTGAACGAGCCGGAATTCGCGAGCGGGATATCCTTGTCCGAAGAGTATAGCGCAAAGTGAAAGACTGTATCTTCGGACTCTGGAGAGAAACTACTAGAACTGGCGTTCCAAACATGTGAAGCCTCAGTCGTGTTTTCTGCCTTTCATTAGCCGCTTGGAATCAGAGAATTATCGGTCATGTTTACCTAACAATCTGCTGTACCATTCGACCGCCAATTTCGGATAATCCTGCCATAAGAAGAGATTGCAGCCTCTACGGTCCGTTTTCCATTTTATTTCCAATTCGTCGTTAATTCCGTACACTTGATTCTCTGACCACGGTGCACTCGATAATTTAGGTGTAATAAAGTCGGAACTACACAGCCCACAGCCCGCAATCGCGACAACCGCAAGACACGTGGGGAATAGGCCAAGCATCATGACAGCAGCTCAACTTGAGGCTCAAAATATAGAGGAAATATTTCAAGAGGGGAAAGGCAAATATAAAAGTTCCATGCTGCGCCTCAATGCACTTCTTAATGGAACCACTATGTTTGTCAGATTATAGACCCTTGTCCCGCTAGCCAGCCTCCCTGGACAGCACAATACCACGATGTTAGGCCCAGAGCTCGATGCGAGGTGAGGACGGATGAGTAAGCAGCGAGCAAGCCAATGAACAGCCATGATAGTTTTTGAGCGTTGGATTTAGGTGCAGGTAATGACGCACTTGACTTTTGATAAACTGTCGAGTAAGCCAATAGAAACTCAACGTTCAAGAAACAGCGTGTTCAGCGACTTATTCCCACATTACTTATGCGGTGAGTTGGGTTTAAACTTCAGAAGGATCAGAGGCTAGTAAGGACATCCTGAGCGGTAACTTGTCTTCGAAACTCTCCATGCTAGCTTTCTACACGCAGAAGGAGAAGCCAAGCTATACCTAAACCTGCTGGCTCATCATTGTAGATAATGGTCGTAAAAAGATGACATATAAACCGCAAAAGAGATGAAAAGGCCAAGAACGACAATATAATTACAAAGAAGGGGGATGGTAAACAAGACAGCACGACTTCCCCGTGAAGAACCGAGGGAAAGGGCAATGATAGCTCCCAAACAGAGCCCAGGAAGAACAAAAACGCGATCAATTGCATCGTAGAACAAGAATGGGACGCATAAAGCCATTGCTGCCAATGTGATTAGTAGCCTCTGTCGACATGTTGAGCCCAAGGTCCAGGCGATTATCATGCTTGTCATGGCATAAATAACAACTGCCATGCAAAGTTTCCCTTCGTCAATGCGGTAGCTAGGCCGTTCGTGAGCAATGACGTTCAGCTGGTAGTGCAGCAGCCCAAGAGGACGAAGTAGACTCTCCAGGCAAATACAAGCAACAAAGAACATGAGTCTTAGAAGACGCCACTTGACCTTCCGTATCCATCTCCATAGGCTAGACTGCCCTTGGGGGAAGGGATTTTCCGAAGATGTAGGGACTGGCCCCCCTGTAAGAAGATGCTGAATCTCACAATGTAGCTCTTGGTCGGCCAGATTCTCCCAATTTACACCTACAGAAACCATTTGTTCTTTGATGTTATCCGTCAACTTCAAAAGGCCCTTCCAGCCTTCGGCCGATGAGCCGATGTTATTTCGTTTTAGCGTCAAGTGTGTAGTTGTCCATAGCACAAAAAGACCAATACTCCACAACTGAAGAAGGATAGCCATGACGAAGAACTGGAGAAATGAAAACCCCCATTGGTATTTGATAGATTTCTATAGATATCAGCGTTTGGTCCAATAAACATTAGCATACACATACCCCGCTCTTTATTGGTTGACAGATTCCTTCAGTTTGGACCTCCTTTACATTGTATAGGCTGTCTTCAACCAGGAATGTCAAGGCTGAGCGATCTCTGTAAGGATTGAGATAGTCGGAAGAGACTTCATCACCAATAGCTGCAGTCCGATTCCAGTAAAACGCATAGTTTGGCAGATTGAATGCTTTGATGTTGAGTGGTGGCCAGTTCAGTGTCTTGTTGCGAAAATAGGTTCTCTGGCCGTTTTGAGTTTCACGGCTGCCTTTTCCGTCGAACCCGTAGAGTTGGGCATCTAGTGGAAAGTCAATATTCGCAATTTCCAGCCAGACTTGAGAGTACATACACTCAGATACATCTCTCTGGAGCTGGCACTCAGCTGGCGGGTCGTCCCAATCATAACATGTGTCGAAGAGACCAAGAGAAGGTGATTTGGCAATAGCCGTTGAGTCTAGTACCTTTTTTTAGCTTCATCCCCTGCATCTGTTACCAGGTGAATCGTCTTACTGCCTATCCACAATACAGGATAGTCCTTGCTCAGGCCGTCTACTCTATCCCCATCCCGTATCAAATACGCGACGGGGTTGATTTCCGAGAACTGCACCAGCTTTCCAGTGGTGCCGTTAACATAGGCCTTGTTGTACGGCGTATATCCGGTCATTGAACTGGCGAAGGTCGGGAAAGCAAGAATGAATAATGCTGTCCAGATAATGAAGCACATGACCTTTTTGGATGCGAGGCCAACCTTGAAGAATCCCGAAGTAAGTCTCCATTTTGCGAGAGCAGAATTGTCTTTTTGAATCTTGATAAGCCACACTGTGCTGTAAGTCGCCGGCTTTGTAACGAGAGAGAGTTGGAGATATTGGACAAACACTCGCCATGATACAAACGCCATGAGTGTTTGGCCCCCTCGGCCAACAACCTGTCAATTTAATCAATCTGATGGTCGTTTTCCTCAAGGGTACTTACCAAGTCCCAAATAACATCGATGAGCTTCGCAGTGCCAAAACTAAATCGACCCCAGCCAAGCGTGATCTGAAAGAATCCCCTAGGCGCCCACCAGTCAAATGTACCAAGCTGATCTGCAGCATCAATTCGAAATTCGCCATCTGGCTGGCACGGGTTCTCTTCATCGCCGACGCCCAGTGGTACCAGACACAGATAGATAAGCAAGCCTAGAACAGATAGGTTCCAGCAGATGGCCAAGGCCACTCGCCGGATGAATCTCCAATCAAGTGGTGGACTATCTTTGCGCTTTTTACCAATGCGCTTCAAATCATAGAAAGCGTCTTTGAACGCTTTGATTACCGACGATTTATTAGACGCCTTGTATCCGTATATCTTTCCGCCCCTTGACCAAGGTTGCTCAGGTAACTCCTGCTCTGTATCGCAATTTAGTAATAATGGATTCGTTGGAGTAGACATTTCAGGATTTTTCTTGAGTTCGACGTGATGACAGTTGGGAAATCGAAAAGTGTGGCCAGATGTGCGAGAGCCTCACTTAATACTAAAAAGAGCATTGCTCTTTGTGTCCGCGCTATTGTTTCCTTGCAGCTCAGCTCTTCTGGGCCCATTGTCTAATTTGCCAGAAGACAGTCTGGACTCATTGGTGCGATCTTGAAGGGGGTGTCGAGGTGGATTTATACAGTCCCCCCAAACCAATCACGCACTTTCGACACAGACCAGTCTACTATAATATCAAACCCTTCATTGGGTGCTAAATGCCACTTCAGCCGCACAATCAAGCCTATGATGTGTGTGGTGGCTAAGTATTGGCAAGTGAACCACAAATCGTGCTTTTAACAACGCCACTAAAATTTAGTCAGGCTGTGTGACCTTAGCGGCCGCTGGCTCCCTATCTATGTAAAAGTTGGATTTTCCAACAAAAATGGGTAATAAAATATACAATCACTTTTATAAAATGCTAAGAATTTCATACATTAGAAAGGAGCTCTGCTTTGGCATCCATCATTATTTTATGAATCTCAACATCAATGGTATGCAAAGCTATATCATCGCTGTATCACGTCTTGGCCTTTGTCTGACTTAGCTATAGTCATTACATCATGATTATACTCCTATGTAACTACCTACAGGCTAAAAGTCCGACTAGACCTTAAAAACTAACAGGCTATTCAGTATTGACTAAACTCTGGACATACAAATCAGAGCTAATACATCATGTTCGCTAGAGATATCCTTTCTCCTCATCCTGGCGCTTCATGATGGAGTGACTTATCGGGGTCCGGGAAAAAGTTCCTTATCCTGAGTGCCACCAACCGTGTTGTTTCCCTCAATATGGCTAGTATCAGGCTTCTCGTGTGGATAATTTCCGTCATTGGCAGCAAACTCATACAGGGGAGGGAAGGGAGCAACATCCTTGCGCAAAATATACTTCTTGAGGTACCATGGCAGCTTCCTCCAGTAGTATGAAGCATGCTCTCTGTTGGAAACACCGAAAACATTGTCAAGCTCCTCAAGGGTCAAGTTCTTGGTCTCGGGGAGGAGGAAATAGCAGAAGATCCAACCAAATAGGTTCCAAGCACCATACCAGCCGAAGGCACCAGTGTTAGAGAAGGCGTCTCGTAGAGCTGGCCAGGTGAGGCTGATGATGAAGTTAAAGCCCCAGGTGATAGCTGTACTGGAAGCCATACCGATGTCTCTGATATGGAGAGGGAAGGCCTCAGCACTGTAAGTGAAAGGCACTGGTCCAAGGCCCGGAGAATAGACTGCCATGAAGAGATAGAGGCCCAGAGTGATAGTGGCGATCTTGGGGTCACGAGGGTCGTCGGGAAGTTGGAACACTCCACCAGTGAAGAAGAGGCATGCTGCCATGAGAGGGAAGGTAACCAGAAGAAGGTTTCTGCGTCCAAACGTATCAATGGTGTAGATTGCAGGGATAGCGAAGAGGAAGTTTATGATGCCGCCACCCATGGAGACGAGCAGGGCCTCAGAAAGACTATAGTTGGCATCGGTGAAAATTGAAGTAGAGTAATATGCGATCACATTTACACCACAGAACTGCTGCATGAACTTGTGTAACCTATTAGCAATTGTGACGCAGGTTGGGGCTGGATATCTTACCATGCAGAACCAGGCACTTTGAGCAGCACGTCTGTTGCGGCGTACAGTAAAAAACTCCTTGAGAAGATTCCGGCCTTCTCGTTCCCCACGCTCAATCTCGAGTAATTTGTAAGCATAGTACATATCGCGAGTAGCTTGTACAGGCGAGAAGCGAAGCTTCCTGACGGATCGGAAGGCCTTGTCAAATCGACCGCGTTCCATGTACCAGCGGGGAGATTCGGGACAGAAATACACTTGCAGCATGACAACCAGCGGGGGAATAGAGGTCGAAGCCATCATCCATCGCCATGGAGAGTTCGGGCCGCCAATTATAGTGACGTTTTGGAAGGCAACGCATACGATAAAGCCGAGGGCGATACCGAAAGCAGTCCACATCTGGAAAGTTAATCAGCTTATGATCTTCCACCACTATTGAGAGTTTCTCACCTGCCACATCATAGTTAGGGCTCCACGAATGTTCTTCGGTGTAGATTCGGCAGAGTAAACGGGCGTTGTGCTGGACTTTGCGCCAACAGCGAAACCAAGCATGAAACGAGCAAACAAGAAATTCCAGAGACTAGCAGGTGTCAGTAAGATCTCAAGCCTTGAGAAAGTAATCGAAAACTTACGAGGTAGTGATAGACATCCAGAATCCAGTGAGCGTAGAGATAGCGCAAGAGATGAAAATGGTTCCGCGGCGGCCGGTGTACTTGTTGAGAATCGGACTGGTCCAACAACCGATAACGGCAGAGCAAAGGTAAGGAGCACCGTTGGTCAACCCTTTCATCCATACGTTCTCGATTCCGAATTCTTTAAAGTAGAATTCCTATAATCATTAGAAACTTGCAGAGATCCCAAGATAGGTTCAGCATACCTGCGCACCGTTCACGGTGGTCTGATCCATACCCTGAACAATGGCCGATCCAGCACAGAGAGTACATAGGAAGTACAAGGCAAAGGGCTGATGCCATCGAGACGTCTCTTCCTTTCTCAAGATCGCCTTATCCTCTTCGGTAAGCATCTCGATTTTCTCAAAGCCACCGGGTGTGTTGTTGACTTGAGCGACGAGGGCTCCCTTTCGGAAATCCTCTCGGTGCTCGGTGAGACCCTTGGACTCGACAAAAGCATCAACATCGGCAAGTAGCTCTTCTCGAGTCATGCCAGCCAAAGGATTGCGAAGAAGAGTTGCCTTGGAGACTCTTCGCTGGCCAAAGCCGGCGCCGTCGTTATCATTGACGAAAGTACCATTGCTGCTGGAGTTGCGGTGGCTGTCGTTGTTGGGGCCAATGTGATCCGTGTCGTAAGCGGGCGGAGCCTCACTGTCGGCTCTTGGCAGAGGCATCGTGCTTATTTCGAAGAAGCAAGACAGCAGATAAGGAGCAGGCCACTTAGAGGATGATAATGTTACTGGCAACTGAGTCTGGGGAGAAGTTGGGGCCCCGGATTCTGTCGAGGTAATACTTTGAATGCAACAGAGTCGCAGAAGCTGGGGACGACCCAATTATTATATGTCTTTTTAGAAAGGATTCGAGGAGACTTACTCCACACGATGAGCAAACGTTCAAAGAAGTTCGAGGATGGAGGAGTGGAGGCTGCCAAGATGATCGTCGGGTTCTTTGGCTGTGTGCGGCTCAAACCTCGGTGTATCCCTGTCTCGGCAGCATATTTTATGACGTTGTCCAAGAGGTGAGATGAAGTGAGATGTCTCTTTGCTGCTGCCTCTCGAATCCTTTAAGGGGGGACTGTTTGATGATGACGCGTTGGATGTAACGAGGTTTGAAGTTACAATCTGACGGCATGCGTATTTTCACTTGTGGTTTCTCCATTAAAGACAGCTTCGATGTATCAATCCTATCGTTCTTTTACAAGCAGGGGTGCTCTCGTCCGTATCGTTACCGTGGTCGGGGTCGGAGAATTCTCGATTGAGTTCTGTCCAAAGTCAATCAGCGGTTATCATCCGCAAACTCAAAAAATGAAGCCAAAAGAGCCTCACACAAACCTGCTCCAAGCCGCCGACGTTAAATCGTCTGCCAAGCCCGTTATGTCTCCCCCAAGAACGATCATCGGCGCAAAGACCCTGGTAAGCCGTCTCGATTAAGCTTAAATGGGCGATCCTCCCACGACAAGGGTGACTTGGCGCTAGTCTGGGCATGCGTCAGAGTCTGCCGACCCAACATTGCACTTGACGTCAATTCTTCAATCGTCCCAAGAGCAAGTTTTTGATGGTAGCTGTGAGGTTTTGGGTGTTTTTCGCTTACCCCGGATATCGAGCACGTGGATTTGAACCAGATATGGCCAGAGTTGTGGTTTGCTAAGGACAAGCTTATCTTCACCTCCGCTAAGTCCTTGGTGAGCTTGATTGGCGGTGTTGAGATTCACTACATACCTCGGAGCTACCAAGCATTGGCAACTTGACTGCTCAACTTCTGATACTTCGTGGCCTGTATACCACTCGGATTACCCGTTGTGGTCCAAATAAACTCAATCAATCATCGAATACTGGGAGTGGCTGACCGGTAGCTGAGATATGTGGACCTGGCCCAATTTACCCCGAAGCCCAAGACATGTTCCACAAGAGCTTCTTGGTATGGAGAAGACCCAATCTTTAATTCTGTTGCCTGTTGACTTGGCCGGACTTGACATTGCGCCAAGGTCTGAGCCTCTGATCAGATGAAAGACAAATCTTTCAATCTGCATGTTGTTTCCTTGGCTTCGGGAAAGTTGTGGACATTGACCGCGAATGTTTTGAATGAACAGTTTGGGAAGCAAAAAGGTTCCCAGCTCTGATACAAGCTCTGATTTGCTGGGCATTTCGTACCAATGGAGCTGTATGACTGGAACCTTGCGGCGTAGATGTTCTCGTGGCTAGTGGCTCCGTCCTCGGTCGATAGAAAAAGCAATGGTCGCCGGCAACAGACCTCTCGGCTATCTAGACTGTTAGCTCTTCATAAAGGATCTATTTGAGGTGCACTGACTTGCTTTTCATGTGTGTGACTCGAGAAAGGCTGCCGAAAACCAACGTCAAAGGGCAATCTTCAGTGTTTGTATAGTGTTTTGCCAACGCACAAACACCTTTCTTTCATTGGGTGCATTTACCACGACCGCGGAAGCGGGGCTACGATCCTTATTTGTGGTCTGTTGCTTTGGTAATGCAGGTACGGCAATCAAAGGTGGACAACATCGATTATCCTTCTGGAATTTCAAAGGCATTAACCATGCACTCGACAACACTCGATAATGGGCACAACAAATGTGAGCCTGCATAAATGCGAATCATTGAACTTCTTGTCATACTTATATTGGCTGTTTGTGTTTTCTTGGTGGATGGTTATGCATGGAGCTGGAGAGTACATAAGCCTAAATGCACATATCAGATTGCTATCAATCCCAACCCACAGATACACTATCAACCGAATATCTCCTTCGAGATATGATATTCACTTGATCTTTTGACATACTTATGGTAGCACTCAACTCGAGCATTGGAGCTCCACGTGAATCTCCTTGTGCCAAAATATCAAGAGCAAATAAGGAGTTCCTCGGGAGCTGCACCACCACCTTGCCTTTCTGGTTTACATCCCATCCTCACCTTTGGTGCACATGCAGGGCATTCTAGCACTCAATTCTCGCTCTTCGATCTCTCGCTTGATCGTTTAATCCTATCTTAATCTCTATTTCAGTACTTTCACGCCTCGAGTCACGGGAGGACCCCCTATCGCCCACTGTAATCTTTAGGAATTACAGCTGGTTTCTCCTCAGTGCCTACATTCCCAATAGCGCCTTCTTTCTCCTTCCTCTTCCTTCTTTTGTTTTGATTTCACCCTCACGGCTGCCTGATCTTTAGGGCTCACACCTGAGGCACTTCACTTGGCCTTCTCCCCTCCCTGCCTTCCCCTTCTCCGCTTCCCCCTCCTCTCTCTTCCCTCCTTCCTTCTCCTCTCCACCGCACTCAAGGCACAAGACATCTTGAGCTTTTCGCTTTTCGTACCGACGGTAAGTATATCTTCAACCTCTCCTTCATCTTCCCTCTCTCATATCCTGTCTCTGCAGCTCACCCTCGCGTGTTCCGCTTTCCCTCGCGTGTTTTCATTTCGCCGCCGAGATGTGCCGTGAGAGTATCACCATCGCTCAGTGCGCTCCTGAGGTGTCGCCCGTCCTCGCCTTCTATTGTGCCAAGCTTCATCTTGTTGCGAAGGACCGCGTCGTCTGTGACGCTGCCAGGGGAAAATGCATTTGCTTCTTTGGCTCTTGTGGCGGTATTGATCGTGAGATTCCGACCAAGGGAATCAATCTCGGCAACATTGTCAAGGCACGCTGTGCTGAGTGTACTCCCCGTGAGCACCGAGTTGGTAACGGCATCCCCGCGCAGCAGATCCTGGAGTCTGTTCTTCTTCGCTCTACCGACGCCCAGAATGGCTGGGAGGAGCGATCCAAGCTCGTCTCTGAGCTTTGGCTCAATAAGACTGCATGCCCCTATCACGTCGACACTTCTACCGAGCCTGCTACTCCTGCCGCCGAGGTCAACATCACCCAACACGTTCATCTCGACACCGAAGTCGGTCACTCTGGTACTGGTCTGAGCGCTGAGCCTGTTGCAACTACCAACCCTGCTCCCAAGTCTCCTGAGCTCAAGCCAGGGTTCGAAGCTGCTGTCGAAAAGGACCTTGGTGACTTCTCCATCTCCGACAATGCTACTATGAAAGATACCTCTTCATCTCCGGTCGGGCCTGTTTTCACCGACTCCTTTGTTGCTGAGCCCGCTTCTTCTCTCGTTGATGAGTGGACCACCACCGCTGACACCGCTGGTGGACAAAGTGACAACGCCGAGAACCATGGTTCCGACTCTGGTAAGAAGATTCTCTCTTAGTCTTAACGGTCACTGACATCAAGCTACAGGAGTCAAAGACATCCTCGACCCTGATGAGGTTGGCATTTCCACCAGCCGCTGGGCCCCAGGTAATTCTCCCACCAATTCCGCAAAGCCAACCAAGCCGGCTCTTGACTTCAAGGAGAATGAGAGTGGAGAGGAGCGGGAGAAGGTGCAGACTCCTGTTGTCGCTGTTTCCCGACGTGCGGTCAACTTCTCCTACAATCCAGACAATGCTGAGAAGCTTCTTGAGACCGCCGAGATGTTTGCCAACGTGAAGAAGGCTTTCCTCATGGGCAAGGCCTAAGCGCAATCTGGGCTACAAGGAATTGTTGTGAAGAGGATGAAGAGTATTACGGGTAGTCTTGGTCTTTCCAGAGGGATGATTGGAGTGTAATTGAATGAAAAGTAGTCAGCCGTATTTTGACTCAGCAGACAAGACAGAACACAGTACTCAAGTATCCTACATATCCATGCAGACAGTGACGTGACCAGGTGATCCTTAGTATACAACGTGACTTGTAGTATCACCCATTAATGCAAAATGCGAAAGACTTGACCTAAAGAAGTCCCGATTGTGCTTGATATGCCCCAGTGAAGTCTGCGTATTAGCCTCCAGCGTTGTCCCTCTAGGGGAGGAAAGAAAACTCGAGACCTTGATCCTAGATGACAAAAAGTCTTAGGTAACTTTATATAAATCTAGGATATCTTTTGCTGAGTTTGTTTTAATACCCTACATCAATGAGGGTCTGGTGTTTTCTTGCTCCCCGAGGTCCCTCACCAGGGTTTACGGGCACTAATGTGAATCTCCAGCGGGCGAGCAGGGATCTCCCCTAGAATGTTTCATCATCTCACAGCCAGTCTCTTCCATTGACACCTTCAATCCGGCGGAGAGATCACCAATGAAGCACTCCATCTGCTTGTCATAATTGGGCTCTCAGCAGCTCAATTACGGCTACGTCAGAATTTTCGCTACTCAATGCGTTTCACGACAAAAGCAAAACAACAACGAAATGCCACTTGGGCTAGGATTAACGCGGGAGTCTGACACCTTGGCGATGTTTTGGGCCAATCATTCCCTCATCTGCGTCTCAAGCTGAAGGCCCCTGCATCGCCTTCTGACGCGCCTTTCCGGCCTCGTACGAGGAGAGCGGTAGGAAGAAATCGCACATTTCAGAGCGAAGCGGCTGATAAACATACAGATCTGGCAGTCATTAACCCCCGCTTGTCTTTGCTTCTCTTCGCCGCATGCTGCGTCAATCTACTCACGATAACTACAGGGTCTTGATAGTCCAGGCTCCGCTGGGCCGCGCATAAGATGTCCACCGATACTCTACAGCCCGGGCCGGGCCAGCGCACGGCTCAAGATCTGGTGAAAGAGATTGCAAAAGAACGCGGCTATCTTGGCGAAGAGCAGCTTGCGCGGATTGGAGAGATTAACCCCGAGCTTAGGCGCGAGGTGGAAGAAGCTCTCCTTCGGAAAGATGAGATGATAGGCTCGGCTGTCTTGACGTATGTACTTTATCTCAAACACGGGCTTTTGTTGACGATACTGCAGGCTGGCACGAAATCTTTACACAAGCAATGCTAGATTTGTCTTTGAGCTGCTCCAGAATGCCGACGACAATAACTACAGCACTGCTCTCTCAAGCGGTCAAGATCCATTTGTGTCTTTCGAAGTTCGCCCAGACAAGGTGTCGATTGAGTGCAATGAGAACGGCTTCACGCATGAGAATCTCAAGGCCATTTGCGCAATCGGCAAGAGTTCCAAAGTCGGGGCAGCAGGGTACATTGGCGAGAAGGGCATTGGCTTCAAGTCAGTGTTTATGGCGGCTTGGAAGGTTCACATTCAGTCAAACGACTTTTCATTCTCGTTCACGCATCGCAAGGGGGACTCTGGTCTCGGCATGGTTACACCAGTATGGGAAGATGCAGATGAGTCACTAGGAGGCTCTTCGACTCGCATTACGTTGTTTCTGCATACGAGTGATGATGCTGAGGAGGATGCGAGGCAGCGCGAGACCATCCGACTTCAGTTCCAAGACTTGCAACATACGATCCTACTTTTCCTTCGCAAACTACGCAAGTTGCAGGTCTCCTTCTTCGATGAGGATGACACTCGGACATCGAGCACGACTTATTCTCTGCATGGAAGCAATCCGGTTACTGTCAAGAAGGAGACTTCTGAGGGGGTGGAGGAGAGGCAGTATCATGTGACGAAGCATGTTGCGGAGAATATTCCAAAGAGCGAGAACAGAACGTATTCCGATGAACAGGATCGCACCGATTCATCTACAGAGGTTGTTTTGGCATTCCCATTGGCGGAGTCAGGTGCTCCAATTGTCGAGAACCAGGATGTCTTTGCATTTTTACCCATGAGGCCGATGGGCTTCAAGGTATGTTAGAACCCACCACCCATCATGACAGAACTATGACCTATGAGGGCTCTGTACAGTCCCGGCTTTATCGCGACCTTCATACATACCGTCAACTTTAACAATTCTGTCCGGAGACTAATCGCGTTTGACACAGTTCCTCATCCATACCGATTTCGTCACCGAAGCCAGTCGACAAGGCATAGTTACTGGATCCCTTCGAAACATTGGTCTCTTGAACGGCATTGCAGACTGTTTTATAAAAGCCATCGAGGAGTTTTGCCAGCACCCGATACGCCAATACCAATGGATGCGTTGGCTGCCCCAACGAGGCTCTTATCCTTGGGACAGCTTCTGGTCGGGCCTCCTTGACAGGATCGAAGCACGCATACAAGAAGTCCAAGTACTCCGCACGCTCGGTACTGGAAGCTTGGATTACATTCACAAGCTTTGCCGTCTTCAGCCATGGTTGCAAGATAAAAACGGTGATCCCCTTTTCACTGATCTTGATGAGGAGATTTATCTTGCGAAGGAGTATACACGTGATGATCTGAAGTTGTTGGAGCCGTATGGGCTGGAAAGCATTTCTCCCTCGGATGCGATCACTCGTGTTGAGATGGACCTCGAAAAGGACATCGAGAATTCAAGGATGAAGAGTTCTACTACAGACAGCGAATGGCACTCACTTGCAGCACGAGCACTAATCTTGTTGAAGAACACTGCAACAGTAGGTCCCGCCCAAGACCGCCTCAAGCAACTTCGATTCATCCCCCTCGAGAATGGCACTTGGGTATCGTCAAGCAGCGGGCCACTATTCTATTCGCATGCTTCTGGCAGTCTTGCAATTCCTGACGACCTTGATTTGAGTCTGGTCGATTCGGAAGCAGCCAGTAACCCTGATCGGCGTGCTCTGTTTGACAAGTTCGGCGTCATTGAAGCTCTTGTGAAGGATGTACGAGCTTTGATCCTCAAGAAGCCAATCAAGCCGGTCGCAGATGAGACCGCACTCGCAGCATCCATCGCACACCTCAAGTTTTTATACCTTTCCGAGGTTTTACTGGAGGAGAGCGAGGATCAAGCGAAGTTACGAGGGTATCATGTGTATGACCAGAACATGAGAGCACGGCTACCAACTAAGCATGATGTCTACCTCACAACAGAAGACGAATATGGACCCAGTGAGCTGTTCAGGCCTCAAGGAGATGCGCCCGGCTTTCCAGCTCCTTTTCTCCATCAAGGCTACGTCCAGGAAAGGCCAGCTACACCAGCAGGTTACTCATGGGGATGGAATGATTGGCTCCAGTTACGCCTCCGATTTCGGCATCAACTTCGACTTACCACAAAGGGTTCAGGCCGAAAGTTGGAACTGTCATCCGCCTTCCGCTATATAGAGCAGCACCGACCGGAATGTCTTTTGGGCGCGCTCCAGAGAGCCTGGGATGTCGAGAGAACAAAGGTCATTGAATCTGCCGATATCATGAGAGAGTTGCGTGAAGTCGAGGTCTTGTGCAAAGGAGGGGATGAGTTTACTTTGTCTGAGCCGCTATCGACTACTTACTTGCCTCTGCCCGAGCTTGAAGGGAAGCATTCGCGCTACGCTGAGGATGAAGGTTTTGTGTTTCTGGATTTGGGTGAATCGATCACTTCGAGCACCTATCGTGCGAAATGGGGTTTCTTGGTTGATGACCTTGGAGTCGGGTGTACTGATGACCTCCAGTTCTATCTGACCATTCTGAGAACCATCCGGTACAGTAATGCTGCTGCTGGAGTGCGTCGGAATATCAGAGTGTTAGATCTCTATGAAGTCATTCATGCCCGGTGTCGGGAAGCTCATAGCTTCCTCGACGCGCAGGCGGAGGCAAGGTACGTTTTTATTTGCGGGAAACCTGAGTCTACGACTGACTAATGTGTGCATAGGCAAGCGATCAATGACGGAAACCTCATATACATCCCCGCACACGATTCGAGCCCAGTGACATGGACATCAGCCGAGAGATGTTTGTGGAACGCTCGAGAAGACATGCAGACGGCATACCCCCTCGCCCACCTCTACCGAACCGTGTTCCATCGCCCAGAAGAGGATCTCGATGTCTTGCGACAATTCTTCAAGACGGCACTCGGAGTCAGAGATTGTTCTTGGGAAGACTACATCAATGAGATACGGAGATTGAAGGAATTGAAGAGTGAGGACTTTGACTGGGTTAATGACCTGTACAGATCCTTGGACTCGGAGAGATTTGGTATGATGGATGTGGATACTACAAAGCTTAAGTATGAAATCTCTATCTTTCCACGCTATCAGCTAACAGATGCATAGGAAAACTTTCGTCCAAGAGCCATTGATCTACTTCAATGTCGGCAACGTAAGCCGCTGGTACACAGTCGGCGAATGCCTATGGTCGAGCGCTACACAAATCCGAGGCAGAGTAGCTCTCAACGACCTCTACCCTGATCTGGAGGATTTCTTTGTCAGCTTCCTCGGTGTGCAAGAGCTCACGCTCGACATGGCCTACGACGAACTCAAGGAGATGGGCAGCAGAGTGCCATCACCATCAGTCGCTGCTGTCAAGGAAACCATCTGGGCGCTGAACTCTCTACTTGACACTACAGCTGATCCACTGGATGAAGAACCTATCTTTCGAGGAACGGTCTTTCCTGTGAGATATCCAAATAAGTCAGTGAAGCTGCAGTCTGGCAGGACACAATTTGCCATTGCCGACCGAAAGGTTCTGGGCGATATCTTCGCTCCTCAGGCCAAGATGCTTGACTTTACGCTGGATGAGATTCGCCGGTTACGGCCATTCCTTTCATGGCTTGACCTTGAAAAGCGGTATTTGTCTACTTCTGTGCGGGAGATCTCTACTGTGGCGGGTGGACGAATGGACGAGCTGCAGTACCCAGATAGGGAGATCAGACAAAAGGCGGCTGGTCTGTTCAGGTACGTTGCACATAAAAATCACGTCAGATAACTACTAAGCGCCTCTACAGAATTGCAGTGCATTTTAACAGTCCTCGGACTTCAGAAGACAGCTCGGAGCTTTACTGGACCCTCATGAGTGCAGAGGTCTACGAAACGGATGGCATCTCCTCCGAACTCCATTTGTCACAGGATGGCCATGGCCTGGTGCATGTACAAGATAGGAGTGAGCTTCACATACGAGAAGATGACAGCGGCCTCAAGATTTACGTACCACGTGATCCCAAAACACAAGGATTCTGTTACTTTTCGACTCTTCCAAGACGGTTCCTAGAATGGATGATGACAGACCCTGTTACTTTACAAGTCAAGCATGCTGGATCCAAGGCTGTCCAGATCGTGAGTGCGGTCTTGAATGCACCTCTCATCAACATGTCACAGATTCTTGAGGCAGAGGGTGTTGTCGAGGTGGACATCCCTCAAGGCTGGTGTCGCCAAGCAACTGAGGAGGAGGCTGGAGATGACGCTGGAGGAGAGCATGCTGATGTCGAAGAGGAGGATTCACATGATGCTACTGTGTATCATGAGGCGCTGGAGGTACACGATGAGACTGTCTCACATGGGGCGGAGGAAGACCCCATTGCTCGATACCTGGCGCAACCAGAGATTCATGAAGACGATATTTCAAGCGACGAAGACTCTATGCTTCAAACATTCGACAACCTGAGATCTCCTCCGAGACTATCCGACCTCCCTGTTCGGCAGCGCAGTCCAGCGACTTCAAATTCATCCGTCACTGGACGACGACTGTTCACCCCAACTTCGTCCACAGCCGACTACTTCCGTCAAAATAGGCGAACATCATCAAATGTTCATCTGAACACGGGCAGACATGAATCCTTGCAATCGACGCCAAGATCAGCAAGCCAGCCAGCATTTATCTTTGGCTCTTCCCCTACGGCACAGCCCAGTTCAGCGTTCCTATTCCAGAGTTTTGGCGAAGCATCACAACATCCTACCATCGAAGACGAAGAAGAATACCTAAGACTAGTCAACAATGTCATTTCAGCGGCAAACATAGCGGTACTGCCTAGTAAAGGTGCTCATGATATGTCGGGACTCTTTGGTGCATTGCCAGAAGTAGATGAAGAAGAGGTTGAGCTATCGCGACAATTCCGGTCACATGGTCTTCCTGAACGAGACATGCGAATTGGAGCTCTCGGTGAACTATTTGTAAGTTACCACTACTTATTATCCTGACAGATAATACTTACATAATTACAGGTATTTGAACTTCTTCGCAACATGGATCCTCCCCTACCTCGCTTCAGTCGCGACAATTGGCAAAGCCAAATGCGAAGGTTCATCATCATCCATCCCGACTACTCAGACATGCTCCCCTGGACCGCCCAAGAAACCGCCGACATTGTATACTATGACCGAAAGCGCGTATTGACGAATCACCTGGCAGACAAAGGGTACCTCGACAAAACAGCCTGGCAGAACAAAAAGCCATTGTTCTTGATCGAGGTCAAGTCTACAACGGGACATAGCCGAACACCATTCTATATGAGTAAGCGACAGTATCAACGGGTAGGTGTTGCTGCTTTTCATTTTTGGGATTTAAATTGATGGGATGTGCAGATGCAGGAGAATTCTAACACGACTCTTTCGCCGGCGACGTCGCCTACGATTTATTTGATTGCGAGAGTGTCGAATGTTGATAAGACGAATGTGGAAGTTAAGATTTATCTTGATCCTGAGAAATTGAGACAAGATGGATCGTTGGTGTTTACGGGGGAGACGTGGTCAATCGTCCCAGGACCTGGATCGACTTGACGATGTTGACTTCCAGGTCATCAATCTTTTATCTATCTCAATGAGAATAGCATATCGTTCAATTTACTTTATGCTAATGAGCTCCACCTCGATACCCTTGATGTCATCTGCGATTTGGACTACTCGTTTGCCGACCTTGATGACCTGCCACTGCAAGCATCAAAGCGATCGCGTTCGATGACTATCAACAAACGGTAGGTTCTTCCTGCTTGAGGGGCCCAATAAATGGAAAGCGATATAGCTGCCACTGTCATATATGTGATACAAATCTAGGCTTCCACGAAAGGAGAGCACTGGCAACGGTTCGAATGTGATGCATTCCCCCCTTTCAGCTGCCGAGTCCATTTCGCAGAGGTACTCGAGCATCTCGAGGGCTTGCAGTGAATAACAAATCCATCCTTCATGATCTCAAGTTCAGTCTCGATCCCAATCTTCTTCTTCTTCCCTCCTCACAAGCTTCCGAGCACTTCACATCTCATTCCATCTACTCTTCATCCTTCTTCTATCTTGACAACTATCAACAAACACTACCGCAACCTCATCAACAACCCCATCATACTGAAAAACGAAACAATCAACAACCCTCAGAGTTTCTTGACTACCTTCACCATGTCTGGCCGTCTTTCTATCCTCAAGGGTGACGACCTTGTCCCCGCCAACGATACTCGCCACGAGACATCTAGTCCTTCCACGACTAACCCTCTCGAACTTCAGACAGTCACTCCCCTTTCTCTCCCCTCTTCCCAGTCTGAAGATACCAACATGGGTCCCAGTTACTCCAACCTACCCTTGGGTCTTCAACCCTCCGTTGTCCCCCCTCGTGAGGATGTCCCTCCTGGATATGTCCGTCTTCTTGGCGGATTCATGTCTCCTGTTGATCCTGTTGAACCCGAGGATGGTGATGACACTGAGACCAATGTGGATCACTTCCCAGGCGGTATTCTCGAGCCTGAGGATGCAGATGACTTCCCCGGTGAGACCTTTACGGATGATGGAGAGTCTCCGTATGTCCCTTCTCCCATTGCTCCTCCACGCCGTATGCTCTATCTTCGCGATAATCGCACTCCTACAGCTTCGGATGGCCCAGCACCTACACCCTTTATGGAGTATAGCACCCTGTACCAGGCTCTCAACTCTACTTTCCCTCAGTATGTTGGCCCTGAGCACCTTCAGCCCATCGATGCGTTAACCCGACTTCGTATGGCGCCTCATCATGCGATCAACACCCCCAGCCCTGACTTTGTTCAGCCCATTATCCCATATCATCCCAAGCCAATCGTGCCTGGATTCCTCCCTGAGCCTATTGGCCCACCTTCAGCTCAATCTATGGTCTACCACCATCCTGAGTCTGTCGTCCCTCATGGCCAGACTCTTGATTCTACCCCCATCCAGAACATGGTCCCTCACCATGCTGACCCTATCAACCCGGACTTTGTGCAGTCTCCTACTGCTCACGACCTGCAGACTGTTTGTGTTCATCAACCTCAACGTATCGGCTCCCTGGGTGAGATGCTCAGCCCTTCTCCCGAGGAGGTTCCCACCACAGCTGCCCGTCGTCGATCGACCATTACTTTCAACCCATTGGCGACTGCTTTCACCCCCAGTCCCACTGGTGCTGGCCTGGGTGCTGGCATGTCCAACACTGGGGCGAATGAGATTGCGCTTAGCCCTACCCCTACCGGTGCTGGAATGGTTCCTCATGAGGCGAGTGAGTTCATTTATAACCCTGCCGATCTTGGCATGATCGCCTACGAGGAAGCTGGCGTTGAGGATTCCGGTGCAGATGCTAATGTTCAACCTCCTATGGTCGACGCCGTCCAAGAGACCTACAAGAAGATCCTGGCCATTGAGGATGATCGTGATCGTGAGGATGCGATCAACGAATTCTACTACATGCAGGCTAAGCCCTGGACTGATGAGATGACCCGTCTTGAGAAGGAGCAGCAGGAGTTGGAGGAGCGTAAGCGACGATTCGCCCGCAAGTAGGCTTGTGAGCTGCTAGATCTTGAGTTTTGCAGTTTGGATTTTGTGGCATGCATTGGACACAGAGTATCCTAGAATACTTTGGACCAAGTACGACAGAATGTTTGTTTGGATGACTATTGGTAGAGGATTGTTGCTATTGAGAATTTCTTGCTGTGGGCAGACTTCTTGTAATAGTAAATTACATACCTCTGATAGTCAATTGTTTTAGACTAGATCAATGAATTGAAGTCTAAACCTGATAGCTTTGCACACCTTTTGATGGGATGAGTGAAATATCAATGTTACGACAAGAGGTCGGCTTCTTGTGATGTGAATCTCATTCTAACATAAACAGAAAGCTCCATGAATCTAAGATGTAAAAGTAAATAGCACTACCTCAAGGTCGTGTTCTGACATGTCTATACTAACGAGAAAGAGAAAGACATCGCGATAATCGGCAAAGCTTCAGGGTAACCTCCGGTCGCCGGACCCGAGAAAGTGGATCATCGGCGCCGAGCCTCCATCTTCCGGGCTAGAGGAGGAAAGAAAACTCAGGACCTTGATCCTAAATGACAAAAAGGCTTAGGTAAGCTTACATAAATTTATGATAGGTTTAGGATGCATTTTACTGAGTCTATTTTGACACCCTGCATTAAGGTCCGGTGTGGTGTTTTCTTGCTCGCCGAGGCCGGGGAGGTCATCACCTCGTCATACTGACGCTTCAACAAATCACAATGAACTCCCAAGAATCTCATATTTACGTACCGCAAGAAATCCCAATGAAACATCCTTGGTATGTATCAGACAAACTCGCATCAGTCTATGACGTAATATTGATTGGGCTATATTTAGAGGCACCAGCCGTTAATCGTCACACTCAGATCTGACGATCTCAAAATCTTAACTTGACGACATTGGAGATGGCTGAAGAAAAGAAAATTCCTGTGACGAATGAGGGCATGGGAAACCCTCTTTCGGCCAAGAATCAGGTCCTCACTGCTGGTGCTGCTGTGACGCAGGTAAGTTACCTCTCGAGTGGTTGAAGAGCTGCAACTCATTCGATGGTAGGAGTTTCGACCTGTGAAGCATATCTGCGCTCATCTCAACGCCTTTCACGCATACGCCGATGATCCCTCTCGCTTCGTTGAAACAAACCACTACTGCGCCCATTTAAGTACGTCCCTTGCCAACCGCTTGACTCAATGACTAACCCCAGCAGACGAGGATGTTCGCCAGTGTCTCCTCTACGACTCCGACGAGCCCAACGCGCGCCTCATCGGCATAGAATACATGATAACCCCCAAACTCTACGAAACCCTGGACAAAGAAGAGCGTAAGCTCTGGCACTCGCACGTCTACGAAGTGAAATCCGGAATGCTCATAATGCCGAACCGCGCAGTCCCCGAAGGCGCATGGCAAGTAGCTGAGAACTACGAGATGGACCAAGTTGTGCAGTTATACGGGAAAGTGTATCATTTGTGGCAGACGGATCGAGGTCATACGCTGCCGTTGGGAGAGCCGAAGCTCATGACGAGTTTTACGGCGGATGGACAGTTTGACTTTGAGAAGCATGTCGGGGAGAGGGATAGGAAGTTTGGGACGGATTGGAGGGTCAAGAAGGCGGCGAGGAAGGATATTCCTACTCCGGTTGTTCATGAGGGTGAGTATGAATGGGGTCGTTGAGGGATTGCGCTAACGATTGTAGATGCGGATCAGGCGTGGAAGAACAAATGAAGCGCATACGAGGGGTTATAAATGGAGCTGAGTGAAAGCATGGAGATGGCCACGACATACTGAGTTTATGGAATCAGAGCAAGAAAACGCAGCCGGCTGGGCGGTTTGATGTGATCAGAAGGTAGTGGTAGTTAGCGACCATACCGTTTATCATACCGGGTATCATATATTAATTGAGTGCAACAATATTGTATGCTACGTGCCCCATGTCTCTGCCCGAAATCCAGTCAGTGCCCCTCAAGAAGCGGGAAGTGGGCAGTCTTCAATACCACACGTGCGGCTTCTTCTGCTTGTGGACATTCTACTTCCCAACCATCACCTTCTGCGGCAACTGCTGAACCCCCTGCATCTGCTGCATCACCCTGGTATCGTGAATCTTGCGATCGATGCCTCGGAACTCGAAAACGCCGTCGAGCTCTCTACGCACAGATAGCAGTTGATCCTGGGCCTTGCGAATTTCGTCCGGCTTGTTATCCTGGACGACATGTGCCTTGACCTGGAGGAACCATCGCTTCTGCTGATCGACGGGCGTGAGAGATTCCCAGGGCGGTA
This sequence comes from Fusarium chuoi, assembly GCA_022627125.1. Lineage (NCBI taxonomy): Eukaryota > Fungi > Ascomycota > Sordariomycetes > Hypocreales > Nectriaceae > Fusarium > Fusarium chuoi. Next base: position 437,821 of record JAJALE010000884.1, on the reverse strand, counting down.
GACTGGCCATTGGAATGGTCGCTTGCTGTTTTGATTCCATGGGGGTATAGTGTTCTAGAGGTTGGAGGAAGTAGTGGCGTGTGAGACAGAACTCGATGTCATCTCTGTAGAAGCGGTAAACTTCCTCGATTGTTTCTGTCTTGAATCTGAGCTGTGTCAGTAATAATTGAGCCAATTGTGTGAGTCTTCTTACATGTGATTGTTGTCGCGCATGACTGAAGGCAGCTTCTTCTGATCCCAAAGCTCAACCTTCTTCCGCTGTGTAAGCAAAGGCTGTCCACGCGGCGGATCAGGAAAATCCGTCCATCTCAAGATACCCTGCGTCGCATCAAGATCCATCGGCGACGCATTGGCTCCCATGTCGCGATCTTTAAGTACATCATATCGCGTTTGCAGTATGAAGGATTGCCGTGTCAAGTTCTGATGAAGCTCTTTCCAAAGGAACCCGTTGTTATTCCGTATGGGCTTTTCGATGGAGCTCTGGTTTGAGATACCCGTGGGGCGTTGAGGGCCTTGGAAGTAGAGGACGCGCTGGATTGATTGCCATGGGTCCATGTTTGTGAGACCGCCGAGGACTGCGCAAGCTGAGGTGAAGTCTTTGTCCTCGATGAGGGCTGTGAGGAAGATCTCGTGCATATTGGCGGGAGCGAAGAATACCGTTTGTCGCCGATTGCCACCTATTTTAATGAGTATGATTTTTGTGTTCTCTTCTTAGTTTATGCTGGTATTGCGACGATGATCGTGGTTAGAGGTTGATGCTTGAGAGAAGTTGGCCCATGAAGCAGGTGAGGGGGTATGTCTTTGACTACTTGTCAATTGACGCCAGTTGGTTCGTCAAGTTCAAACGGTCGCTGTGCGGTCTGTGCGAAATGTTATACTAAAGGCTAGTATGTTACTGAGATGATGCCATGCGATGTGTTCAGACGGAACGTAGCTTTGACTGTTGATGAACATTGTACCCAAAATACCCCACCAGAGCTTGAAGCTCCAGCTTGACTTTGTTCCGGCACGTGACTTCGCGATTCTTCACGCGTCAGGACCAAATCCAAGCTAATTGCGCGTCTGAATTCAGGGTCCAACCTTTAGTGTCTATGAGATCTGATTCATCACCAAACGGATAATGAGTGCTGAAGTTTCAAAATTGTGCAAATTAGGATAGAGGAAAATTATTTCATATAAATTTGGCTTTATTTACTTGAGTTTACGAGTATTTGTTCTGATATTCCGCGTTAACTGCAAGACTGTAGGTTAAGTGCTTGCATTTAGCTGGCTTGGCGTGGCTTTCGTGGTTGGCTGCTGAACCCGACTAACGCCTCGGCATTTCAACGTCTTTCAACAACAACAACGACACATCACGACACGACCAGATGCAACCGCTTTGGCCAGCGCAAAAATGTCTTCAAGCGACATACCCAAGCGCAAAGCCTCTGATGCTGCTGTTTCTCCGCCGCCCCTCAAGCGCAAACTTCAGAGCGGCACAACCAGTGAGTGCGCAATCCCAGAATCGGCGTTATTTCCATGCCGCAGCATGCTATCGTTGGACGGCTAGCTAACATGACCTACCTAGAGACCGCTGTAGCAAACTTCTTTACTCCAGCGTCGCAGAAACCCAAGGATCCTACTGTCTGGTCTGAGCGAAGCCCCAATGACGATACCCCTGCGACTCTCCTGGTCGGCCGATTCGATGGAGTTAAAGAAGACAGAACAGTAAAGAGGAGGAAGATAGCGGCTTTTGATCTGGACTCGACACTCATCTCCACAGCCTCAGGCAAGAAGCATGCAAGCAGCGGGACAGATTGGAAATGGTGGGACAATTCGGTCCCGGCCAAACTTCGAGAGCTGTATCAAGATGGATATCGAGTCGTCATCTTGTCGAACCAGGCAGGGTTGACGCTGCACTTCGACCCCAAATCCAAAGCACCCAAAGCCACTGCGCAGAAACGAGTTTCCGAATTTAAACAGAAATGCAGCGCCGTCCTCAATAGTTTGAACCTTCCGACATGCGTCTACGCGGCGACCGAGCATGATATATATCGAAAACCGAGAACAGGCATGTGGAAGGAGCTTTGCGACGACTACGACATCTCGGAATCCGAGATAGATCTGGGGAATAGCGTATTTGTCGGGGATGCAGGGGGCCGCACCGCGATGTTGGGGAAAGGTCCAGACGGCGTGGCGGCCGCAGCTAAAGACTTTAGCTGCTCGGACAGAAACTTTGCGCACAACGTCGGAATACGATACCAGACGCCGGAGGAGTTCTTTCTCGGCCAGAAGCCTCGGAGTTTCGCTCGTGAATTCGACTTGTCCGAGCATCCCTTTGTCGACGATGCTGAATCGGGGAACTCCGTGGTGACCTTTGACAGGACTAACGACAAGGACATCATCTTATTCTGTGGGCCACCCGGGGCTGGCAAATCCACGTTTTACTGGAAATCCCTCAAGCCTATGGGGTACGAGCGCATCAACCAGGACCAGCTCAAGACACGCGACAAGTGCGTGCAGGCGGCGAGGGAGCATCTCCAAGCGGGTGAATCCATTGCCATAGGTGCGTTTTTCTCCAAATTCTGCTACCCCAGGACTACCCCATTCCCACCACACCACCCCCTCACCCAGAGGGCGCGCTAACACGGTCCCTTTGCAGATAATACCAATGCCGATCCAGAGACCAGGACTATTTGGGTAGAGCTTGCCAAGAAATTCGGCATCTCTATCCGTTGTGTGTGGTTCAAAACTCCTCTCCAAGTCTGCGAACACAACAATGCTGTGCGGGCGCTAAACACGACATTGAATCCCGAGTCAAGACAGATCTTACCCAAGATGGCGTTTACAGGTTTCGCGAGCAGGTTCAAACCGCCACAGATGAAGGAGGGTTTCCAGGACATTACGGAGGTGCAGTTCCAGTTCCGTGGTTCTCAGGACGAGTACAAGATTTGGGGTCGATACTGGACGTGAGAACTATCCATGAAGAGAAAAGAATTCATTCCCCAATTTATTCACCTTGGCATCATGTCATCTCCGCAGAACGCAAATTCTTTATCATCAGCAGCTCCAAATCCTCATGGGGTAGTTGAGGTTCAAAACGCCTCCGTAAGGCTAGCCATATTGGGGAAGGCGACGCGAAAGACGAGACGAGTTGACATTGCAAGCGAGGACAAGTTATGGGGTATCCAGGGAGTTATCTGGCAGCCTGGAGGTAGTGGGTATCACTCCAGCCATCTAGAATGCAGTCAATGTCATCCTTACTCGACCAATTACTCGACCAACCCACACGAACGAGTCTGAATAGAGGAATACACTCCCGGCCAGTGGAGTCCATCGGTCGTAGAAAAAGAACCGGTCCGAATCTTTTACTAAAGACCACCCAAACGAACGGAGGTGATCCTTGAAGACACCAGGGGGAGCCCGGCCTCTAGCTTTATTTGTTTTAAGCTAAACTTTACACTTTGTTTGTATGCTTAATATTCTGAAGATCTCACTGTGAGATGCTCAAAAAACCTGCGGGGGAATGCGGAGTGATCGTCTCTTCTATTTGTCTGTGGGCGCGCGTGGCATGGCATGATTGCGGAGAGAGATTCTGGACCAGGCCCATTCTTTAAGCAATGTCGCTAAGAGCTTCCAATACAACGGCAGTTATTCCAACGAACTGTCACTGCCACTGTCACTGTCTGTTGTAGTTGAATGAATTCTCTTGGTATTGGGGAACAAGACCTCGCTGCTATTCCCGCCTCCAATTGAAGTTGAATGCCCAGCCGGGACGATTTGCATTGGCAAAGCCTTGGCCCTTGGCGAAAAACGTGGTAAACTTGCCGGTAGCGGCTGGGCATCCCACGCACGCGCCCTACTCCAGCACAACAACCATGAAGAGCCATTGCCGTGATAATTGATGTCAGACTTTCCCTTTTCTGAACGGGAGGGGGGGTCGAGGCACTCGGCAAACAGAAAATGGGTGCTAGCGTCATTGCTAACAACCCTCCTCCACATTTCCTCTTTTCCTGTGAGAGGTTTCTCCACGGCCGCTGTAACGTTCTAGTGCTCCAAACGATGGAGACTCCGCTATTGGATGACATTTTCGAGGACTGTTAGTGATCAACATGTTGTTTATTTGAGGGGATGGGGAAAATTTAGTGTTTGGGTTCGGTGTAACGAAGTCCGGAGAGAAGAGCGGGGTGAACCAGATCAAACCTGCAAATCTCGTGGGGAAACTATCATTGCAATTTGTATAAAAGGATCCCCAGATTCCTCTTGTATCTCTCTCCCCTTTTTTCCTACACCAGGCACTTTCTGTCCATCTTCTTCTTCTTTTACCCTTATATCTCTTACCAAGGGCAATTTCCATCATGGCTGGAGGCGTCAAGAAACCCGTCAACATCTTCAAGCTGAAGGACCTGGGCGAGCCAGAGGGCGCTTTCAACTGGCGTCTCTGGTTTGCCGTTGTGTCGTTTGCTCTGCTCGGTGCCGCGCGAGGTATTGACGAGGGTCTCATTTCTGGCTCGTTCAACAGCAAGGACTTCCAGGAGACTATTCACTATGATTCTTATTCTTCCGTTCAGCAGGCCAATATCAAGGCCAATGTCTCTGCTATGGTTCAAATCGGTTCTGTTGGTGGTGCTCTGATGTAAGTCATCCTCTCTGCTAATGACTGGGAATTTGGGTGCTGACTGGTGCAGTGCTTTCTTGATCTGTGATCGTATTGGTCGTATCTGGGCTACTCGTGTTCTTTGCACCCTTTGGGCTCTCGGTATTGTTATCTTCATGATCGGCGGTGTCAACGGAAACCTCGGTGCTATCTATGCTGGTCGCTTCATCTGTGGTCTCGGTGTCGGTCAGACTCCTGTCGTTGGACCTGTCTACATCGCTGAGATTGCCCCGGCTGCTGTCCGAGGTCTCTGCTCTTGCATGTTCACTGTAAGTCTACTCCCCTCACCTATCTCATATGCATCATCTAACAGATCAGGGCGCTGTGTACATCGGTATCGTTCTCGCTTACTTCACAAACTACGGCTGCCATCTCAACCTCCCCGACGACTCTCACAACCAATGGCTCGTCCCCACTAGTCTTCACATCATGATGTCCGGCATCATCTTCATCCTCAGCTTCTTCCAGTCCGAGTCCCCGCGATATCTCGTCAAGGAAGGCCGCCCCGACGAAGCCGCCCGCGTGCTTGGCCGTCTCCGACAGCAGCCCGCTGATGGAGAGTACATTGTTCACCAGATCACTGAGATCCAGGCTGCTCTTGACCATGAGCTCGAGGCTACCAAGGGTGTTGGCTTCCTTGGCAAGATCAAGGAGCTCATATTTGTTCCCAGCAACTTGTACCGTCTCTACATGTCCTCCATGGTTCAGTTCCTCTCTCAGTGGTCCGGCGCTGGTTCTATCACCCTTTATGCTCCCGACCTGTTTAAGATCATGGGCATTGTCGGAAAGCAGGAGGGTCTTCTCGTCACCGCTGTCTTTGGTATCGTCAAGCTCATCGCCGCTGTTATTTGCGCTCTCTTCCTCGTTGATGTCATCGGCCGAAAGCGCGCTCTTCTCATCGGTATCACTCTCCAGACCATTGCCATGATCTACGTCGCCGCTTTCCTCACCAAGATCCCCCAGCTCGGTGTCGTCGAGGACTTTGTTCTCCCTGAGAGCGACAAGGGTGCTTCTCGCGGTGCCATCGCCATGATCTACGTCTCTGGTTTCGGTTGGGCTCTCGGCTGGAACTCTATGCAGTACCTCCTGACTGCCGAGCTGTTCCCTCTGCGCATCCGTGCCCTCGCTACATCTTGGGCTATGACTCTTCACTTCGCCAACCAGTACGGAAACTCCCGCGCTGTGCCCAACATGCTTCTGGCTGTTTCTGAGGGCGGTATCTCTCCCAAGGGAACCTTCTGGTGCTTTGCCGCTGTCACCTTCGTCGGTGGTGTCTGGGTCTGGTTCTCCGTTCCTGAGACTAGTGGACGAAGCCTCGAGAACATGGATGAGCTCTTCGCGCTTCCCTGGTACAAGATCGGTCTTCACGGTAACGAGAACGCCGAGGAGCTTGACCAGGCTCGCGATGAGAAGCACCGATATGCTGAGGAGAGCCACGCTACTGGCATTGAGCTCGAGCACCAGCGAAAGCAGGAAGCTTAAATGAATCGGATATGGAATATGAAATGGTCTAGCTGTGTCATAAATGGCACTTTTAAATAGTTATGAAATCTATGAAGCATTTTGAGTATCGTGTTACTCATTCTGACACATTGAATCCTTTCTCGCCTTGTTGTGACCATCCATCCCATACACCTCTTTCTTTGTCCCTTCATCCAAAGTTGATAACTTGTGTTCCACCACTTGATGTAAAACCGGTAATGATATTGCACTTTGACACATCGGCATGGAATACAGGCGCATCACTATTCACTCGAATTTCATCGTCCTGCCCATCTGTCCTGGGATACTCTTCAATCAGTGCTTTTGACACTGCCGCAGCGGTCGCAGCCGCAAAGTTCTGCCATGCCATATTCTTGTGACTGTCTGCGTAGTTACAGACGCCTTTAACAATGATACATGGAAATTCATCCCAAAGACCAGCGCCTTCAGTCTCGAACGCGATGAGATCATGTGCTTGTGCAAGTCTGTCACGTTCTTCGCCTGAATTGAAGACGATATCTCCGGAACCTAGATGCCCAACGAATATATATGGTGCTTGAGCTTCCTCGATGTCTCCAGCTCTCTCTAAATGGCGACGAGCGTTGAGCCGGTGTCTCTGGACCAATTCTTCATTATCACATCCCATTTCACAGCATGGAAGCTCGCGACTCCGATTGCAAACTTCGGCAGTGCCCTCTATACACTCTTCGCAGCCCGACTGGTGTCTGTGGATGTATGCGGGAGGGAATAAACGGTCGCTGTCTGCCCCGGGGTATCGGTAGTCTGCAGCTCGGAGCGTTTCTTTGGCGCGTTTCTGAAGTTCTCTCAAGTGAACAGATGCCTTATCTTCCACTTCGGTACGGATTCTGTTTGTCTGGAGCTGGGCGACAAAATTTCGAATGTTCTTTACTGGTCTTCCCAAGCAATCATCGAGCTTGTTCTTAACCTCGAACCTGTCCGGATACTGTCGCCCAAAGTCATGTTGGACGAGAGCCTTGCTGATTACTACGTCACCTAGAAGTAGCTCTTCGCCAGCATGAGGACCTGGGACACCGCCACAGATACCGATAACCAACACGAGCTCAAGCCTCGGGTAACTGGCACGAAGATTTGCGACCGCGGCTGCAGAATTGACTTTTCCGTCGAGTGAGAGAAGAACAATAACCACAGGGTGGTCTCCAATACGACCAACAGAGTAAATATTGGGGTCCCTCCTTGATCTTCGAAAACTGCTTCCATCCCAGAACTCATCAACAATATGGCTCACGGTGTCATAGTGGGATGACCGGGCACACACTATGCCAATGTGGAAGCCATCGCGGCTTTTTGGTGGACCGAACATCAGTTCTCAGAACCACAGATTTGCAGTAAGAACAATCCCTGATTCTATTTCGAGGAGTGAAAGAAGCCGCAAGCGCCCAAAAATACGAAGTATCATGGTGTTTCATCAGGCTCAATTTACGGATCCTGACCAGGGCCTCGGGCGGCAAGACGATCACGTCGATTGGCCACAACCTGATCTGATCTGTCTGGGGAGAACAGGACGTGCGACGCGTGAATTGATTAATATCGCGAAGCAATGTAGATAAAACATCTTTTCCAGTTCAAACATTACATCGCATTAGCTACAATGGCTGGCCCAAGATTCAACGATCCTGTCTACGGCAGCAACGTGGTGACAGGGATCAGTGCGACAGGCAACGCTCACCAAACCTTCAACTTCAATCAACGCCTTGAGACGAGACCATTCTTTTTGTTCCCCTATGAGAAGAATGAAGACTTTGTTAAGCGTACTGAGATATCATCAAAACTTGAGGAACTTCTGCCGAAGGATTCCGACGACTTTCGAAGCGCCGCTCTTTGGGGCCTTGGAGGATCTGGGTAAGCCCACTAAAAACGGCTGCAAGAACTTCACTCACATGAATTGACAGCAAGACGCAGATCGCTCTTGATTTTGCATACAGTCGATACAGCAAGAGGAAATGCTCTGTCTTTTGGGTTCATGCGGATAGCGAGGCGACCTTTGCACGAGATTATGGCTCAATTGCAAGTGTGCTGGGCATCAACACTCAAGGTTCTCAGCATCAGCTCTTACAAAATATACGGCATAGGATTGAGTCATTGCCTAGATGGCTACTCATAATCGACAATACCGACGACCTGTCCCTTTTTGGCGTTGGCCCAACAGCAAGAAACACCGGCAAGATCATGAATTACATCCCAAAAGGCCCGAATGGCACTATCTTATGGATCAGTCGCGATGAAGCAATTGTTGGAAGTCTTGTCGGCGTACGGAGAGGGATAGCTGTCCCGAGGATGACTTCAGAAGAAAGCAAGGCATTATTGGAGTCGACAATGCCTCAATCGATAAGTAATGACGAGCTAGATGATGCCGTTTTGTTACTTGACGAGCTGCAATCCCTGCCGCTTGCTATTTCGCAAGCTGGGGCATACATGCGAAGAACAGAGACGTCCGTCAGCCAATATCTTGATGGCTTCAGAGAAGAAAAAGCGCGTTGGCGCGTGCTGCAAGAACCCGAGTTTGACAGATACAGGTTACACAACAATTTAAACAGCATTCTTGAGACTTGGAGTCCTTCGATTCACCATATTCGCCAAGAGAACGAGCTGGCATACAAGATTCTACACATCCTTACCTACGCGGATAACCAGACCATCACTGAGCAGCTAGTGGATGCTGCTGCCGCGTATGGACAAACAAAACAGACGGAAGATCTGCTTGAAAGTAAGAAGAGAGAAGCGGTACGCCGACTCAAGAACTTCTCTTTCCTCATAGAGCACCACATTGGCGATAATGAACGCACTTATGAGATACACAAGCTTGTGAAAGATGCTATACGGTACAATCAAAGGAACGAAAGCGTTTTAGATGGACATGCGAACAAAACGAAGAAAGACCCCCGTCGTTTGGGAGCATGTATAAAGAAACGGTTCAGGAATAAGGGAAGCAGAAAAGGAGTTACGAGGCAGGAAGAGGAGTACTTTGCCAGCGCAGCAGCCGCTGTTGTCGCAAGGGCTGATACCCACAAGACTCATCTGAAACTAGCGAAAGCACTCTGAGCTGATAGAGATATTACCTTTATGACGATATGTAAATGAGATGGACTGGATAGTAGAAGCATAGAACGTAGTGCAATAAGCTATGTTGGCTGTCTGAGAAGTTGCTTGGGTTAGAACAGACTTGTTCAGGGGAGATGAGGGCTACGAGGACGTGAATGACTGCACTAAGAATAATCCAGCGTGAAATAATGTTCGAGATCAACTCAGCTCTAGGTGAGTTGCCCAAAGCAATAGCTTGTGGCTGAAGAATAGCTATGCCCGAGATACTAAGAGGAGGCTTCTCAATATTAGCATAGAGACCTGTCATTTTCACATTGTTCAAGGCAAGCATGTTGGGCACAAAAAGGTTCTAATTCTTATTTTTACTTAGACTACTTCTGTTCATGTAAGTCTATTCTAAAGTAATTATCTTAGAGCAACATCGGGAAATACCATTTCCTGCGAGTATATGAGCACCTGCGAAGTATCATGTCCCATCCTTCCAGTGTTGGCCCACTCTCTTACAGCAGCCTTCTTATCATAACTGATTATTCTTCCCAAGTAGTGCTTGTCTTCTCCATCTGGCGTATCCATCTTTGGCGAGGGTTGATTGACTGGTACTCAACCCATCGAGCACCACTTTCCACCTAACTCATCAACTCCGGTGAGTCATCGTGATATATATGATAAACAGAGAAATAATCTGAGGCTCAAGGACTATTGTTCCCTCGTCGCCATCCAGGATAGGCGTAGGTTGTAAGTCCCGATGCTAAAGATTTGTGCAGCGACAGCTTTGGCAATTTCGACATCCAAGTACAACCTCTTTACCACGATGATTGATATTGAGTGTTACGCTGATTTCATGAAGCAAACTGTAGTATATGGCCTTAGGTTACCAAACGTTCTGATGATTTTGTCTCCGAACTAAACTGAAGATGACGAATAGAGAGGTATTCACACGCTAATTTATAAGGTGCTTTTCAGCAGAAGAGATTTCACCTCCGTTGCATGGAACTGCATGGGGTGCCCTCTGACGCTCAATACGCTACATGATAGAAGCAGAAGCCAGTATCAAGCAGCTTAGCATCAATCACTTGCTTTTCGACCTCCGAGCTTCCACTAATAGGCAGCTACAAGGTCAGGGTTATGTCCCTGAGTGCAGTACTCTGTCTTGGTGCAAATCGTGCCATCTTTGAGCTTAACCTTAAACTCGACGAGATGGTCGCGTTCAATCAAGACATGATCGTTAAAATGGTGGGGGAATTGTCCTACGGCGACGGAGGGTAGCATGGACCATCTTCCAGGTGGTTGCGAGTTGTTTGACCCAAGGCTTATCAGGCTTGTGTTTCAAGATTCAATTCCTATCCGTGAATCGCCCTCACACCCTGCGCTGCTCGGGTGCTCTTGGCTTTGTATATAACAAGTCGCTTTTCCCAATCAAACCACATCGGATCGTGACTTGTAGGTAGTTGGGTCATAGGTAAGTCATTGGTGTGCTCATTTATCACGCACATACGTAAGTCTCTTTGGCTGCCTCGATGCAAGACTTCCAGAAGCTGATCTGGACAAATACGCTGATGGTGACGGTAGGAAATGTTGGCATGGCTTTGTAGCGAGTCAAAATTGTTTAGAGTTGAGGAAACCAATGACGGCTTTAAGGCTTGCTTTGGTCAAAGGCTCCATGTCTCTAATCCTGGTCTCAGCAATTCTCGCCTTGATGGTCAGTTTTGGCCGCGTTGACTGGCCGGACTCCAATAATGCAGCGCAAACATCAACCATTCCGACAGAACAGACTTGTCGCTGCTAGGATCGTCTAGAATCGAGGGTTAGCGATGATACACCAGTTATTCTTCAAGTGCCTCTCTTACATGCAGAGCACACACCCATATATCTTCCTCACTGGTAAGCTGCCGGGTCGTGGACAAACTCTAAAATCCCAGTTCCCCTAAATAATGAAAGGCATGCTATATATAGGATATTTTATTTTTCTATGTGCCAATTTGAGGTTCAGGGGATTGCATTGCGATTTTTTCCATGGCAAGAGTGCGGGGCGGAACACGAACATGATCAACGTGAAATTGCTGTGCGGTGGTTGTGGGGGAACAGCGAAGAGGAAAGCCATATATCTGCCGCCGCTCCCTTGTGGCAGTGTTGTCATTTGTGACCCCATGATGTTGCTTTGATAATAATTCTCGTGACCTGGCATATACTAGCCCATTCGCTTTCTCGCCAGGCAAGTCCGGAGTCCCGTCCATTGAAATTGTAATGTAGGCAATGATTTCCGGCTTGGTCTGTTCGTCGGTAAAACGAGAGATTTAAAAAGTATTAGAATGAGTTTCTTATGGGCCGAGGCTGTTATAAGACGGAAACACAGAGTTTAAGGGGAATCTGAAACAAGGGGAAGAAGAGCAGAATTCGGGTGGTAACCTCTCTTGTCCAATTACTGGGAGGAGCTGTCCGGGGCGTGAGCGTCTTTAGACATTCTTTATCTGCCGTGTGCTGGTAGTACTCTATAACCGGTTATAGGTGAGGACCTGGATGTGTCAAACACCACAGAAGACGCTGTAGAGTACAAATTGACTTGTCTGCTGGCTTGTACGAGGATCCAATCGCAATAAGCTCATTATAGTCTTGCTCGAATCGGTGGAACGATGTTGTATGAATGACATACTTATCCTCGTGATGTCGATCAAGCTTGATGTGGTCCTTGAAGTCATCGAGAGCGCATTCTGGCGGGTCAAATGTAGCTTGGTCTTGGAACTCGGGGTCTTGGGACGTACCTTCTTGGGTCAGATCCAGAATCGTCTACAAAGGTCGATGGGCGGCGGCTTGTATATATATAAAGAGTTTCTGGACAGTCCCTGTAGAAGTTGGAGGAGCATTCTTCGCCGACCACAATGCTCCGGACGGAAGCGGCGCGGACACCTACGATAAGCTGTTGGCCTTGAGTTCTGAGAAGGGCTTCTAGGAGGGCATATTTCCTTGGTTGGATCAAAATTCTGTTTGAGCCTGTTGGAATGTGTAGGGGAGGGCTTGACAGATACTGGTCATGCCGGAAGATGCCCAGCTGAGAGTCTCTGCATCAGCATCCATTAAATACATTTAGTGGTAGCTATCGTCTGCCATTCTTTAACATTCCTCCTGTTCTTTAGCCAGGTCGTGAATACGCTTCTTGATCCCGTCGGGTTATTACGCTTCAAGCAAAGCCTTGTGTCGGAGGACTACACTTGTCGTAAGCACGGCTATCATATGGGTTTGTGTGATCCATAGGCGTGAAGGACCTGGGTGTACTGCCGACGGAAAACGTTCGTGTTAGAATGGGCATCGTTGAGGTGTATGGGACTGAGGCCTTGCGTTTTAGTGATGCCTGTCTTCTATCGAGTGTACTGCTCTTGAAAGAGCTCATAAAAACGGGATGGTTTGTTGTGATACTGACACCCGCAATCAATAGCATGTGAATGCAGTGAATTGTCGAAGTGTTGACGTTTGACGCAGCGGAGTACACGTCGAGCACCATGTTCATGTTCATCGAGTGACACTTGAGAAAGGGAACATCCTTTGTTTGGGGTCAGTGTAAGTTTACATATCTGCCTGGGCTATGGCCAAAGCGCTGTATGATATCGCACAGGTAGAGTTGTATGGTAGTCCCGCTGGCTTCATAGCGGAAGACTTGTGGTGCGAGTCAGATACTCCCCAGGGGTTCTAAATCCAATTCCAAGGCAAAAGGAGTAGGCAGGCAGAGTGGCTGATTCAAAACCCCCCTGTTTGCTCGGAAATTCACATTGGAGGCCAACATGGCCCGCAATGCGGAACGCATTTACCTCCGGGACATGGACCAGTCGGCACCTCCTCGTCATTAGTGGCGTGATCACGGAGCCACACGATGCTTTGGTCGACGGTCGACTGGAAACGGTAGATCTCTTTGACGGCCAGGGCACTATAAAAGGTTCATTAAAGCGACGCTGTCCAAGTATATCGACAAGTGCGGGCTGATGGAATCGTCATACCCGTTTGTTTGACAGTCTCGCTGGCCCCTTCACCGGAAGCTTTCTGGGCGCTGTCGTTGTCCCCAATTATAGTTTAGTCGTCTCCAACCACTGTTTCCGCGTCGTCGAGGGCTTACTTAGTCTTCATTGTTTTTGGTCTATGGCGCGACAGCTTCTTCCTCTGGTACCTTGAGGACAGACCATTGGATTTCGGTAGAGGTTGTGCTAGCCTCCACCCGTTCACGGACATCAAAACGACGAGTATGATCTTTCCACGAGGCATAATCTTGTAAGCGTCAATCAAGCTCCCAGGATTGTCGATGATTGCTGAGTATGTTCCCTCGAGGCCGGGGACCTTGGCGATGACATGAGCTGGAACTGGACATCAGCCTCTGAGCTCAAACACAGGTTTCAGCTGCATTCTCCGGATCCTCATTAGGATTGAGACTTGGTTCATGATATATATATATAAAGTCGAGCCTTCAGCCTAAGAGGTTGCCCTTGAATTCGTCCAATGGCCTTGTTTTGCTATCCTGAGTTGCGTATATAGTAGGTGGCCGAGATAGTTTGGCGACTTATGACAAATGTAGAGTTAAGGAAGCAGACAAAAACACAAAACTATTGCGTTTCTGTCTATTTGGAGTTGTTTCCTTCTGCTAGTGCTTGATAAATATCTTTTTACCGGGCGTGCAAAGACTTCTTCCGTCTTCTTTTCAGTGCTGGTGCTATTGGATAGTGAATGCCTTTCCTGATCGAGCTAAAGGCAGCAGCACACTGTACCTCAAGCCTCTAGTTAAGTTAATGAATCGAGTCTGTGCAATGACTACAAAGAACCGTTCTTCTGCTTGATGGATCCCACTGACACCACCAACAAGAATGCATAGTAGGTGCAGTTCTGTAGGCCGAACGTGCATCCGGTCCTCTATAAGCTTGACTTGGTCGGCGGCTGTTGTACAGCTGAATATGATAGTCTGAGACTTGGCTTTGATCTTAGCTCATGTGTTCTTCTTAGATCAATTTTGAGATCATTTGGCTTGTATTCCCAACGAATCTGCTTCCATAATCATCGATATAAGAAACAATCACACTAATTCGCGCATAGCTAAGGTAATGGACTGTTTTCCTGGTTATGGCGAGAAGGGAGAACAATTCTCCGATAGCCTGTCAGCTGTTGTGGATTGTGAAGCATGCAGTCAGGCAAACCAGCGAGCTGTAGGGCTGTGTGTGATGAGCTCTTTTGCCGGCGGGAGTTGGGTTCCGCGTCACAATCACGGTCAGGACTGCCGACAAGACTGCTATAGTATACAAAGAAAATAGATACTTCATACTTGCTGGTGAGAATGCTGGATATTGTGTGTTCATAGTTAATCTACCCTCTTTTCTGTGATGACTGTCCTTTGTGTGATATATACATAGTCCGTCATCGAGCCGAGTCTGGGCCTTGAGTAGCAGGCGGAATCGGATGTATAGAAAAAGTCCCCAAGAGCGAAGTGTGAGGTGCTTTTGCCAACGGAGTATATTTGTTCTTGAACCAGTCAACGCAATCAAGAAAGACCCCGGCCTGGTGCATACTTCAAAGGCAGACCGCAATCTGGGGGTTGTCTTTGCGCGGGGCCGCAAGTCTGATTGAATACTTAAAAAGAGATAAGCAATCCACGTTGAGCAAACTCTTTTTTGTATATATAAGCAACGTAGGGAGTAGGTCCCTGTCTTCGTTGAAAGGACGGATTTATCCCACGAGCATTGTGGACCATCTTTTACTAAGATAGTAGTCATTCTTATAGGCAAGGCCGTGAATGTATTGTCTCCATCGAATATTCTGCTGATTGGGGATCGCCGGCAAGGAAAAGGGCGACAAATGGGTGTCAATTTATGCATATGGCGTTCGGTATCCTCTTGTGATTTCACAATTCTTTCTGACTCTTCATATTGGCCAGTCATAACCCTCCCGCAAAGCACTCAAAAGGCATAGACTGGTCTTGATCATCGGTTTCGGTAAATATCGTTCTGGGCCTCTGTCGAGTAGAACGTTGAACCTCCACCAGGAGAATTGTTCACTATTCTCAGACCAGAGGACTTTTCTGTGTTAACTCGCCGAAGGATTATACTCTCGACGAGTGTGATGCCCTTGGGCTGAGATTCCAGTCGGCCTTCTTGGCTGGCCTGCTTGCCAGCGCTCTTGAGTGCAGCGAAACCTGGGACTTAAGATGAGACCTCTTGCGAGTATCATTATCCCGTCATTCGACGCTGGTGTCTATAATATAACGGAAACTTGGTGCGCCTGTTATCCAGCTTCTCGGTCGTGGACTAGACGATAGGCGAGAAATTGGACTGCTATCTCAACGAGTAGTCAGATTTATGTTATAGTATATCCGCAAGAATCAGGGCCTCTTATGTTCCCCTCGTAACTAGGAAGTCTCGAAACCTTGGGACACTGCTGTCCGGGACGGCCTCCTTAACATCGATGGGGACCCTGTCATGAATAGCACAGGAAGTTGTTGTATTGGCTGCACTTTCGCTGTGCGTGACATCCTTGCTGGAATCCTCTTCTTGGAATATGTAGATGGTTTCGTTCATCTCGTCCCTCAACTCGAATAGGGGATTAAATTATGAAGTTTAGTCAATGTTGTGACCTATTCTTCGGTCTTGTTCCCTCCCGGATCATCCAGACACTGGAAATGAATTGCTGATCAGTTACACCTGGAAGGTGTTTAGAGATCGCAATATGATTAAAACCCAGCCGATGAATGATCGGGGCAAAATATAGGGAAGAGAAAAGGATGAAGAGAAAGAAAGGATGGGATGTGGATCATTCGCCTTGCGAGTAAAAACAAAGCGTGAGGTTATTGCAAGACAGAGTTGAGAATAGTTGGGAATTAGGTGGGAGCTCTTCAAACGAAGGATATCGGGAAAGGACAAGTTGAGATTGGAGTATAGATAGTCGAGGCGTGATATAGATTGAAGAGCTATTGCCCTCCTTGATGCTGTCTGCTTAAGATATACCGAGGAGGACATGTTTATATGCTGCAAGTGTCAATCAATAAGCAGTCGCTTCACTGGCGATGTTGACGGAGCCGCATCCTGACGTGGGCGAGTGACGAAGAAGTGTGTCTCGCACCATCTTCTAGGTGGTGGCGATCTCTGGCGCATCAAGTATCTCCCTAGGTCTGGTCTTTCGGATAGTAAAGTTTAACTCTCTGCTTTCTTTTCGGTGAGCTGTTGCTTTAGACAGGAGGATGTCGGTGTCGGGGTTGGAGCTAAATAGCGTGGCAGGCGGCTGGATGCTGAGCCTCGGGGGCCAGCCGTGAGCACGTCGATGTTCCGGCTGGGGACCATATTGTTGGAATGATGATATGTACCAGCCAGGAGCAGTCTTGATCACAACATCTATCTCACGAAGAGATCCTAGCTCACTTACTAAGATTGAGGGTCCCTCGGCCGCTTAATGTTCATCTGCTTGTTCTCCGACAACCAGCGCTGTCTGGGATTGAGAAGCTGCTCTCCTTCAGTCGACGTAAGTAGATGAATGGTCGCACCCTAACCCTGACGCTGATGTCACTGGATTTTGAGTTGGTGAGGTTGTTGAGGAAAGCTTTCGTTTCATCTATTGTTATTTGGGCTTTTTCCTCGTTATCAGTGGGGAGTCATGGCCGTGGAAACTGGCTAGGTTGACATCTTGACGTGTTCCTGGTAGGGAACAAAATGCCAGTGTGATTCTATATACTTCTTGCAGCCTCCTAGGTCCCAATAGGAAGAAAGTGTGATGAGTTTCAATAACATATAAGGAGATGCCCTAGTATCAGTAAATCCCCAATAACTATTTCTCGAGGAGGAGGAGGAGATGCAGCCTTCGGTCCTTGCCTTTATCACGTGTCCCGCCCGAGTACATATTCGCGTTGGCTAGTTGTTGAGATGATTTTAAGTGTTTGTTCTTGGAAATGAAGGTGAAGTTTGGAGGATGATATTGGGCAGACAAGAAAAGATGGGAGCCGAGGGCCGAAGAATTTCATCGGCCATGATGTTGATGTCGGTGATTTCCTTTTTGAGGAAGAGGTTAGCTGCCAGTGTATGTTGATGAGCGAAGGGCTTGCATATACCTCGATAGAGTTGTGACGCTCGTCGTCGCTAACTTCATCGCGATAATCCTTATAGTGGCTGACGGGGTCTTATAGGCCATGGGCCTAGGGGCGGACCTAGGGTTGCCAGCGTTGACGTCGCATTTTCTGGCGGTCTTGAGGTTAGACTCAAGGACCACGGTTAGGTCCTTTGCCTCCTTGACCTGCATTTCAAGGTCTTGGATTCTGTCGTGAAGAGCACGGAGCTCTTCTTCCTTAAGGAAAGAAATTTCTGTCCCTTGAGCTGGTGGGGCGCAGAGCTTTAATATATAATATAATTTCCAGTATAGCCACTTGTGTTTGATCAAATAGTAGTTCGAATTAATCCTCCTGAGTGTAACCTGCAGAGCAGCCTCGCGGAGAGGCTTTCGGGCCATGTTGCTGAGTGCCTTGGCATCTGTACGTTCAACGTTAGCAGGAGAGTCACGGGATATTCGAACTACAGCTCGAGCGGGCAGCAGCGAGCATTCTGGAACTGTAGCTCGAGGGAGGTGGTCCAACTCTCCGGGTTGGTCTCCTCGCACAGAGGACCGTACTCCTCAAAAGGGAGGAACTCGTCGGGAGAGAAAAGCTGTTGACAATTATCCTTTTGTGCAAAAGGCTCAAATAGTTGGACCAGTCGTATCTGCTGAGGAAGATGAGGTTCCACTACATCATAAAATTTGACTTTAATCGAGTGTTGCTCATCATTGAGCGTCGCCACGCAAGCTCCATGCCTTGGGCACTGAAACCACAAGGTAAAGGCCGGTGCCTTGAGTAGATACTTCTTGCAAGGGGTGTATTTTCCACAGAGATATGCCTCCCCATACCCCCATACATCTGTAAAGAGCTCCCAAGTTAATGATTAGGTCCCACGCTTGGGAATCAACCCACTGGACCTTTGCTTCAAGACCGTCCTCGGGCTCCTACAAATGATAGTATGGGGAAACTGCACACAACCAATACTCGACATGATTAGGCCTCCATGATGGCTTATGGCTTCCAAGTATCGGCCTTGGTCTGAAGCAAAGTAATGTCGCCGTTGACTTCCTGTATGCATTCAAGGCTTGCTCTTCAGAATAATCACGTACACACGCGATAGTTGAGTGCCAGTAACGAATGGTTGCCGGCTATAATATACATCTGGTATCGTGTTGAAGTGGTGTTTTGCATTATTTGTTACGAAATGCCCTTATATGATCGATGCTTCTTGGTGGATCGACTAGTGAAGGGTGCTTCTCGAGAGTTGCTACTCAACACGGCACTTATATATATATAATTGATGTTCTCGTTCCCGAGCCTCAGCTTTGGGTACCTTGTTGGTGTTATTTGATGAAGTTGGGAAGATCCTGTTCGGCCCCGATCTTCGCCATACGGAGTAAAGTTTCCACAAAGCGTAGGGTTGGTGGCTGCATTCAAACGAGTGTTGTTGTCTCGCAGTGTAAAGCAGATCCGGGGATAAGTTCGAGGGCGAGGCGCTGATTGAGACGATCTTTATATTTGCAACAAGTAGTGAAAAACATCGTCAATAAGGAATTTGGAGTTCCACAGCGAAGCATGTCCTTTATGGTTTCCTCCTTGCCCTTGGATAGTGATTTGGTTATCAGGTTGGTATTTGTTGGTATGCTTTCTTTTTCGTATGCCTTTATGCGCTACGTCAGTCATGTTAAGCTGATAATTCGCATTATCACTTACAAAGGTTTCATGCTGCTAAAGATAATCTTGTTTCATTTCCTCTGGAATTGAAGCGCGCAGAGCACCGCATAGTCAGGGTGGTGAGCCCGCTTGCTGAGGGTGTCGAGACAGATAGCGCCCTGAATATATAAGTCAGTAACTGAAGTTTATGTCACCTAATGTTCTGCATTCTTGCCATAGTGTTACCTTAAGTGGTAACTACCCACAGGTTGTTCATTCGCCGCATTGTAGGAGTTTTACTTACCGTTGGACTGGAGTGTTGCTTGTGCCTAGCCCATGGAGTCTCTATCTCGCCCTAGATCAGGATGAAGTTGGATGACCGTATGCCTGGAGATGTTGACCCAAAATGTTCTGTGGGTTCCAAGACACTGAGGGCGGAGGGCGGGCAGACGCACATCAATCGCCTGAAAAGTATCGTGGATAGGATCCATTCGGAAAGGGACGCCAAGCCTCTTCAATGATCCCTCCAGAACTGGATGTTGGTCGACAACCATATTGCGAGTAGTTTTTCTCAAGGATTTCCTTGCCATCAGCGAGGCTCCAAGAGCCCAAGCCATTCCGCTTATCACTCCCCGGCTTGTCCAATCGAATAGCGAAGCGATAGGAATACTTGCCTTTGTCTTCTGCTGGCATGATCGCATTGTATTTTGCGGCTCCTGCTCGTGGTCTCTGTCCAGAAGCTCAATATGGACATGTGAGTATAGTATAGTATAGCATGTATGGTTCCAGAGTATACGTAGTGTGATGTCCTGATCTTTGACTATATCCAGGTGTTTTTGAAGGGGACGTTTCGGAACTCGACACACGCCATCTTGAAGGCAGTTCCGGGCTTCATCAAGTTCCACTCGATAGAGACTCGAACAAGGACTGCCTTTCTAGGATGCTCCAGTTCAAAGCGCAGATAGTCATCTCCTCGAATGAAAGCTCATCTCGTCTACCTAGCCACAGCTAGTCAGTCTCTATTCTACGACCAAGATCCGAATTCAGGAGACGCATATTTAGCAGTGCCCAGAAGACTTATCAAGAGGAAAAGTTGATTCATAAAATGTATACAACCTTTACTTCTGCCCGGATATAGGGACCATAGTGGACTAGATACTCTGCTGGGTGCTAGACCAGGATCTGGAGGGATGGGTCCGTTTGAATCAAGGGATAACTTCCTGAGAAATTGATGCACCGAGAAGTTCATAACGCTAGCTCTCGTCGTCCGAGGCCATGGTGGGCAAGAACTGGTACATTGACGATACTCCCCGTGAGCCTATAGCTTCAGACTATACTAAAGTATTGTATATAAGTAGGTCATTAAATGAAGTCCTTGTAGTAGAGGGGAAGATTTAGGCTTAGTATGTTCAAGTCAAAGGTATATATCACAAGTCCACGTCTACCAAGGCTGCGGTTGCCTGGCGTCGAACCATAGTGTTGATCAAGGCGAGGTTGAATCCTCCTCTACGAAGCCAGCAGCGGTGCGGGATGTGATAGGAGTGTTTCAGATCAAAGAGGGGATCTGTAAAAGAAGAGATAGATGTCGATAGGTGGTACTGTGAAGGACTCTGTCTTCTTCTTGAGTCAAAGAGTTATAAAAGATGGATGAAAGATACGATGTACCATGACTTCTGGCTTCGAGGACGATAATCGCCTTGCCGTGGCTGTTTATAAGACCCAGTATCCTGGTAGTATAGTCCCGTCGGAACTGGGATACTCTTGTGCGTATTCTGCAGATGGTGCAGTATGTATGTAAAGTTATAAGATACTGGAAATAGGGAGTGAGGGCAATTCGCTCGCTTGTCTTTTTGGGCTTCCTGGTA
This sequence comes from Fusarium chuoi, assembly GCA_022627125.1. Taxonomy (NCBI): domain Eukaryota; kingdom Fungi; phylum Ascomycota; class Sordariomycetes; order Hypocreales; family Nectriaceae; genus Fusarium; species Fusarium chuoi. Next base: position 417,063 of record JAJALE010000884.1, on the reverse strand, counting down.
GACTCTGTCGACTATGGATGCATCTATACAATCTCGTCCTCTTGCCTTCCGTTTGGTGGGTTTAAAGCTATACCTGGCATACCTGTTATGATGCGGTAGGGCTTCATGATGACTGACGTGTGTTTCGCAGCCGTACATCTTCATCTCGAGTGCTCTCTCTGTATATATAGAATACGTGTCGGGCTAGTCGTTTCGCCAATTGGTGACTTTGGAGTGCGCAAGGGCTATATGCATCCCAAGTACCCTTAAAGTCACCGTTTGGCTACTAGTAGGTCTTCCACTCCCTCGTAGGTGCCAGTGTCAAATTTGTTCTGGCTGTCTCCTCAATTTCTCAAGGCTCGTTATGGGTTCCATTGACCCACGGATAGTATAGTAGGTAGGCAGAGCATCCGCTTGTCTCTATCAGATTTGCGAATTGCAACTGACAACAGCAAAAGAGCGAAGCCTCTACCGTGAAGTTGTGCTTGCTTGTTGATTGCAGAATTGTCTGGAATGGACCAAGATTCGCACAAGCCCTAACCCTAAGTCTATTGCGGATGGGAGCTCTGGCCGGGCAGATCGAAAAGATGTTACTAGGCGAAGGGGAAATGCATTAAAGAAAAAAGAAAAAAGAATTTACTGTAAAGAGGCAAGGTGTATAACTTTAAAGCGTAAATATACAGGCCGGCAAGAAGGGAATGCACTTAATTATAAAGAGAGAAAGCCAAAAAGGAGAAAGCTCCATATCTTATGGTTTCGTTCATCTTGATCTCCAAGTCGAAAAGCTGATGAGTGTTCTCGGTATATCTTCTTCTATACCTAATCGCCTGTCTCTGTGCCTGTGCCTGTCTAGTGGCTGTCCTACAGACCCGAGCAGGGCATCCACAAAGCCCGATTCCGGTTTGCGACCCTGTGCCATTCAATATAGAAACTTGCACTGGGTGGGGGTGCTGAAACAACCATATGGTAACAGAATGCTGTAGATTTGGGATAGCTCTCCGTTCGTTCGCGAATCTTGTAGGTTGCAGTCGATTTCGGCGTACTTGCACTTCCAGATAGAGAATATATAATAGTGCAGCTCCCGCTTATAACCTTACAACCCAGGTCGTAAGCCTCTGGTACTTTCTTTCTCAGACCCTTGTCAGAAGATGTTGAGTTGTTTGGCTCCTGTTTGAGAGATATACGGTCAGCGTGGCCTTCAGATAAGAGGAAGCTCACCCAGACTGTAGTAGGCAGAGGGGAGAGACGCACGTTACGAGGAGTCTTTGGGGCTATAGACCTAGCAGCCTGATCTTCAGATTTAACTATAATTCTCCAAGCAGCAATGGAAGGCCATAATAGCAAGTCAGCATAGGAACAGAGGATATAGAGCGCGCAGCTTCTTTGGCCGCCGGTGAGAGGAAGATTGAGGCTCACCATTGCGATCGTTGTGTGATGTGTGAGAGAAGATAAGAAGACGGAGAAGGGTGGGACGGTGGATTTAAATATTGGTTGGCTACGGTGAACATCCCAAGGCTTTGGCCACCTTGTGCGTGCAATAGCGAGCACAATGTGGTGATGTCAGAAGATGTCGTAAGCTTGATCACAACGTCTTCGCAGCCTCCATAGCACAAAACGGCAAAGGCGATGGATCAACGAGCAAGCTATGTCCAACATCGGACTCCCATTCGTTGGTAGAGTATGATAGAACAGCGTCCGAGCGAGATCCGCAAGAGAATTGGATCATAAAGAGATGGGGATTGTCTCTGGGCGAAGGAGGATATTCGAGTCATTTTTGACCTCATCCTTCCAACTCGGAAATGTCCTTTATGTCAAGGATGACCTCTTGGAAGGCGTTCTCCATCGCATCGAATGCGAGGAGCGCATCAGGGTCAGGTGCCGCAACGATGTCTCAGGATCGTTAGTCCAGACTGCTCGCTGGATAAGAGCCGACTCATTACGCTAATATACAGCGGTTCAATCGAAAAGGGTAGCACCATTTACTTCTGTAGGATGGCAGAGTTTTCTCGGAGTAAGGCGATGCACTTGTTGACGGTCTACTGGATGCGAAGTTCTTTCGCATTCGCCTGCCCAGTAATCTGTACCTTTTGTTTGATGATTTTGGCCAAGTTTTTCTCGTGGTTGATTTTTTCGAATCGACTTTTCAAATACTGGAGCAACTCATTCTCCATCTGGCTCGACATCGGAGGCAGGACATCGCTGCCATTTTCCCCTAGCCTATCCCTGATTCTTTCATTCAGTCGGCAGGAGCCAGCCGACTCCAGAATCGTTTCGTGGAGGTCAAACTGTTGGCTCTTGTCCGTGACGAAGGGTCAGCCTTTATGTCTCAGAACATAGACCAATTGATAGATCATATGGAGTCCATGTTGAGCTCTCGAACATTCAGTGGAGGCGGATTGATGGCCTTCTGCAGGGTGTATTGGGGGAAATGTGTGTTGACGATCGAATTGGGTACCCTGATACGAATTGTCCAGCAACCGCTAAAGCGACCTTGCTCATTCTAAATCATTGTCACTCGAGATTGCCCCTCCTTCAGACCGTTGCCGACGTCGATCAGGAGCACAACATCTGCGTTGTTCTGAGCCGCGAGAAAAGCCTCCAGCTGGGGAAGTACCTCTCCGTAGAGTTTCCCAACTCCCAAGTACCTCTCGATGGGTTCTCTCTATAGGTTCTATAGTTTACGAAGTCAACGTCGTCGTGGAAGGTTCGAGGCTTGGGTCCATTGGGGAGCTTCAGGCCGGGATGTTCTCCTGCAAAATGGCCCTACGCAACCTGGGATGGACATCTGTAATTCTGAAACTGTCCTGGTGTGCCTTCGCATTGATGTTGCGGATGTTTCGAAAAGACTTTACATCAAGACGGAGCAGGATATTGTATATAATATATATCCCTCGGAAGCTTCTCAAACAGCCCGGGATTAGCTGTGGGTGTGCCGAGAGTGTTGGTCGGGCCCTGGGAGATTGGACCCGATGGATCAGACATATTGGTTAAGGCTGACATTACAGTCAACGCGTAAGTGTTCGTTGGATACTGGAGCTCCCATGAGTTAGAAAAACGTCGGGCTGTACTTGGCATGGACTGGTAAGCTCCTCGGTATCGCGGTCAGAAGGTGCGAATGCCACTTGAAACGGCATCTTGTGATGCTACTTGCCACGACCGTGGAGGGTTGAACTTTGTGGACCTCATGAAACGACTGTCTATAAGCTTTGGACGTTAGTTTCGATGATGGAGCGATATCGAGACCCTCAGCTCCGAGACTCGTTGCTTCTTTGACTTACCTAATTTCTATTATATGCAGCTTATAGGAGTAATAGCGTCAGGGAGATCTTTGTCTTCCCAGTTCTCATTTGGTCGCCATGACAGCGGCCATTGGATGAGAAATGAGTTCCATGTTAGGAACACATCTTCCGTATATATAGACCACTTTTGACGCACCGTTTGACTCATGGAGGTCTGCAACATGTGAGTTGCTCGAATATTGGTGAGGAAGGAAGAACAGGAAGACAGGCAGGATGCATTGCCTATCATGTGAGCAGCCATCGCCTCATAGGTAATCGTGTTGCAGACGTAGTGCATGTGAACCCTATCTTCTCATCCCTTCCCCTTGGAGGTTCCAATACGCACTGAGAAGATGTGACAGGAGTTTCGTGCCTTTCTCGCTTCTCGTAGCGCTTGACACTCGTCAGCATAATGCTGTCAGGGTCACGGTTTGTGACACGCTCAGAATATTCTCAATAGGTAGAGAGTGTCCAAGTTGACTTCAATCTCATCATGTGTTTGATGTTTGCGTTGGATCGTGGTTTGTGGGGGTAGTTAAGTGAGCAGCCACCAACCAGGTGGGATGTCGGTTCGGACTTCTTGGGTCGGTGACCCAGATCAGGGAATCCCAGCTGAACTGGCGGAGGAGGTTGTTCACAGCACCGCTTCGCATTGTGGGCTTCATCCACGATGCAGAACCGGAAGCGCATCTGGTCGATGCCTTCGAGCTTAAACTCGTGCACCATGATGTTGCCTTGAGTGCTGTCGGCGTCTATAGTCGGGTGGTACTGTAGCTTGTGTTGGATCTGGTACGAGATCGACGTCCATAGCGTGTTTGTGTACTCCCCCCATCATGAGATGAACCGCTTTTTTGCTTCGGCACAAGGTAACTTATCTAAGACTATGTAAGCCTAGTGCTATCACCGTCGACACCGTGGGCGGCATCTCTTTCCACTGGGCTGTTGGCTTGACACTGACTATCCAGCACATAGCACTCAGTCATCCCTGCTGCAAGGCCCACTTGGACGCTATCGCATTATGATAGAATGAAAAGGGTTAACCTACGTTTATATCCTCACTTAGCGGCAGGGGACTACTAAGAAGGTGAGATACTAAGTGTATATACGGATTCCTGTCTGACTCAGCTTAGTTGATGTTCATTCGTTGTAATATCACTCTCATACCTCATGATTCAATCTCTCCGTACGAGTTGAGAGTCAAGATGGCCTTGAAGCATGGGATCTGGTCCGAGAGAGCTGTTATACCACGACCAGAGTGTTGAAGATGCCCTGAAAGCATTCTCCTCGAGGTGTTGTGAGGAGACAGCCTTGTCTTTAATAAATATATATGATAAGAGAGAATATCGGCGCTGGTGTTGCTGGTGCTGGATAATGATGGAGGACGAGAGTTTAAGGGCGGGAGGAAAAGCAGCTTTTATAGTCAGCCAGACGCATGTTTGCTTTTCCATGATCTTCTGCGCAATTCTCAGTTTCCTAGAGTTTTCCGAGTGGTTTCCTTTTGTGAGCCTCGATTTGTGAAAGTCAAGCATGTTGTGATACCCTAATGTGCTTGATTGTGGTATAATAGCCTACGTATCCAGCTTTTGCGAATATCGCTCAGCAATTGATTTCATAGCAAAGAGCCTACAATCGCGCTTGCATATGGCAATACCTTTTACTATTGCGCAATCACTTACTGTATTAGGCACGAGGCGGTCTGTTGCTTGTTGTTTCCAGCGCGAGCTGCACTTCAAACAAGCTCATCCTTGCATTGTTTCCTGCCTGCTCTGGATTTACGACAAGATTGAGTATCAATCATAACTTGTGCTTCAGATCAACTGAGCTTTGATGATTGCTGACTAGCAAATATGCGGTGTTGTCCTCAAAAAGGATTGTGCTGATTGTCAACGCAAACAAACCAACTCCAGCTTGAGCAATTACCGCCTCTCGCATGATATCAAATGGCTTGTTATTTACAAATTACGGCTAAATAAATTAGATTTAAGCAATTAGTGACCCTTCTTTGATTCCTTGTCTTTTGTTCGCTATACTGGGGTGGTTGCTATATAGCATATTGGCATGGCTGTGTATAAGTGATACAATTGGTCATGTGAGCTTTTCTGTGTGTCATATCATCTGAATCCACTCAAACTTGCCAAGCACCTTGTCTTATATCTCTTTTCATGCAGATATTCTGTCGTTTTCAGTCACACCATGCGCTTAGCACTTCTTTTTAGCCTGATTGGCAGCGCAAAGGCTTCTGGTGACTACTTTGAGCCTTTTCCCACTTGCGCTGATTGTCTACCCGCGAGTGTTCACGATGCGCCAGGCATTGGATTCAGTCTCTCGTTAACTTCCGGGTACGCTGTTCCTTCTTTCTGATCTCTCCAGCGATCATTACACCAATTGATCAATTGCTAGGGCTGCTGCTGTGCACTTCTATAATGGGACTGTTAAAAACATTGCGTCAATTCCTGCAAACCCGGAATATGCAGCACTTATGAAGCGTCTAGCCATTTCTCCTCCGCCTCCACCATTATCCAGATGGGAGAAGTTACGACGATCTTTCAACAAAAAGATCGGAAGGCCAGCTACGCCTGATATCGCCATTATCGCCACCATGCTTATCTCGTTACGCGACGTGACTTCTGCCGCAGTAACGAGTCCGTTGGATAGAGTCGCTGTGTCGCACTTCCGAATCCAAGGCCTGGCAGAACCAAACCTCTGGGACGCGCTCGAACATGCGCGTATTCGACCGTGGGTGGCCGCTGGTCTGCCCCGTCCAAAAGTTGTACTTCCTTTGCCCGCTGCGGGCGGATACCCAAGCCAGCTTCTTGGATCATATGCTGTTCTCGCGGGACATGGGAAGGGTTTGTGTGAACACTACAAAAACTTCTGGCAATGTGAGGAGGAGCAGGACAATGTCCCTTTGGAAACAACCCTAGTCGTGGGAATCACTCCTACCGATTTACGTGGAGATATTATCAGGACTTGGTCTGCATTTACGGATCTCCAGCCCAGACGCGGTGACCGGACGTTTGTAGACCTTGACTTAGGTCTATCCACCGCTGAGGACAACCCCGACTTCTGGGCTCGCGTGACCCAAAGGTTGCAGGGTTTCTGCGGCACAGTTCCTAAAGGATTCCGCCTCGACACAATCTTGCTGACAGGAGAGAACGCGACACATCCGGCTTTTCTCCAAGCCTTAAGAATTGCGCTCATAGGTAACGGGTACCTGCAGAGAGAAAGAGATAGCAGGGGTAAAGTACAATTCGTTCATGAGGGGGGAGAGGTAATTGATCCTGCCTTTGCTAGTGCTAGAGGCGCAGCTCAATATGCAAGATGGAGGCAGGAGGCGCCAATCGGGTGTGAAGAACAAGACAGGTGTGAGGAAGAGAGGAGGAGACAAGGCAAGCATGTTGAGTTGAGATAATCAACAGAAATGCGTTGGTGTTTATCAAGAAGCTGAGCAATGTCGATATCCTTGTGGAGATAATCTCAAGTCTCTTCGATCAGAGGAAGTAACCGTCTCAACTCCTCATCCTCCGAGATTTGGAGAATAGTAACTCTTTGCGAGCTACATCCAAATGCAACACTGAGTTCCGAATCTGTCGCTGATACAACAGTCCGAACACCTCGAAAATCACGTGGTAGCTCGATCAAATCGGTCTCCTTCCACTGGATACGGTCTTTTCTGAGTCTGAACGTTGGTGTGAGGTACTGGCTTGAGACGGTTCCCAGATTCATTGGAATAACTCCATAATTAGTGCGTATTCCAGAGTTATCTGGTGAAAAGGCATCGATCTTCCAGTCGTTTTCGGAAAGTTTGATGTCAGCAAGTATCTCCCCAGTCGTCCAATCCCAGATTCGAATGTCGTTATTAACCTGGCCAGCCAAAAGCGCTCCCGTGGAAGACAGTATTAAATTTGAACCTGAGTTAGTTCGCCACTGTTTGGTACACATCATTGACTCAAGGTTCCATATTTGAATCTCAGATGGAAGTCCAAGAGCAAGTGTAGAAGAATCCTCGGTCATTGCCATCGAAACCACGGTGACCTCGCGTCCGTCAAATGGTATCTCATGAAAAAGCTCGCCTGTGTCACAGTCGAAACCCCTTATCCCTTTTCCGTGATTAACGAACAACAGGCATCCACTCGGAGAAAATGAAAAGTCATAAGCCCAGGTCTCGCTCCAGGTATGTTCGAGATCAAATGTGCCATTGGTCCGCTTCCAGACCTGAATGCAAGGGCCATCCCTTTCGAGGTGGTTTTGCATACCTACTGCTATACGTTGAGAGTCTGGTGAGAAATGCACCCGGGTCCTTTCGTCACGCTGGCTGAGCTGCCACACGCAGTTTCCATCTCGTGCACCCCATACTGCCGCTTCATCCCATCCATCCGTTGCTATAAATGCAGAATCGGGGGAAAACTCGTAAGACCGTATGCAGGAAATCTGGTCCTTAGTGTGCATCTCGTGGAGCAATTCACCCGTCTCAGCATCCCATGCTCTCAATTCGTGGATGCCATATGACGCTACTACTGTTGATGCATCATGCGATAGAACGAGTGACGTCGTTTCCTTTGAGTCCTCTAGAGGCTCTTTGAGAAGACTTGGCCAGTCCCATAACTGTATTTCACCGCCACCCCGTCGCACAGAAGCAAAGGTCTGCCCATTGGGGGAAAATAAAAGATGGTATATATCCCCCTCATGGCATCTCATCATTGTTACACATTTTTCTGCTTTCAAGTTCCATACCTCTATGTTGCTGTGCGGCCCATCCTCTCGCTCACTTGTGAAAAGGAGAAATTCCATGTCGGGTGAGAATGAAATACCGGGAAAGGAGAGGCGACGACCGACTCTCAGTTTTGCTGAACACTTTCCACCCCGTATATCCCATACCAATATTGATCCGTTGGCATACACTGTCGCCAGGAGGCTTGAGTCTGGCGAAAAGACGAAGTCCATCATGCTACTACCATCCTCCTCCTTCAGATCCCATACACACTGGCCTGTTGGGATATCCCAAATCTTTATTACAGAATTTCGCTCTGAAGGTGTAGCCAATACTTTCCCATCTGGCGAGAAGCCACTGGAGCTGTCAATGGCATCGTTGGAAAGTGCTATGTAAAAGGAGTTTTCTTCCTCACCAGGTTCAGGAAACCAAACATGCGCATCAACATAGTCCGAAATAAGTAGAGCGGTGAATTGATTCAGTGAGAACTTCAACTGACACCTGTAGGTCTGAGGAGAGTTGGTGTCAGTTTCCACGCCCCACGGGCATTGGAGATCTCTCACGCAATCCCCTGTTGCCACATTCCAGCCTTTCACTTGCCCCTTGATTGAGCATACCCATAGTAGTGCGGAATCTCGTGAGAAGGCTAAATCACCCAGACGTCTGTCTTGTGGCAGCTGTAGAATATGTGCTACTGTATCCGAGAATAAGCTTATCTTGTGCTCGGCGGTAGTCACTGCTAGGTATTTTCCATTGGGAGAAAGAGCCATCAAAGAGTTCTGATCTGTCTCCAACTCCTCGATGAGTTCACCTGTGTCGCATCTCCAAGCTCTGGCATATTCTCTGTTGGATACAGAATATAATCCTTCAGAGTCAGGTGAGAACACGGTAGAGCGTCTGTCTCCGGGGTGCCATAGTGTGGGCGCAGAGTTCTCGAACGAACGCAGGCGTGGATCCCAGTCGGTTCTTCCGCCTGTCACACGTCTCAAACATGACGGTATTTCAGCGACGAAGGTCTTCCGGACGATGCTGTTCGTAGGCGCAAACACTAAAACAGAGTGATATAGCTGCAAGGGTGCTAAGTTGATTACTTCAGTATCTGTGTCAACAAATCTGATTGCATCGTCGAGGAAATCGATTAACTTCAGTTCAATGGCAGACTAACAAATGAAGTCTTAGCGATCTGAAAGTTCTCAGTCTATACTTTTTCTTACCCTTCTTTCCAAGACAGATTTGAGGCTCCTGATCAATCCGGTGATCAAATAAACCCCACCGAGGAGGATCATGACTTCAATCCAGTGAAGCAGATGCTTCTCCAAAAAGTTGAGTATGGCAGCGGCATCTCCTGAAGCAATTCCTGCAACCCTCTGGTGTTCTATCCAGTAAATGCATGCGTATTGAACCTCCGGGGGTAGACGTTCGTCGATAACCTCAGGCCTTAGTGTCGAACGCCGCTGGCCTGGAATCCCCAGATTACAGACATCGGTTTTGAGGCTCTCCATCGCTTGGAAACAGTCTCCAACTAGCTCTCTTGAGGACCTTTTCTCATCGATCCGAAAGGGATTGCCTTCGATATCTGGGTCCATCATATAGTCTCGAAAAGATGAATGAAGCATTCGAATGGGTTCACTTGAGGAGGAAGGGATGCTGAGAACTGAATGGAGAAAGTCTAACCTGACATCAATCGTTTTCTGGTCAATATTCACGAGCCTCGAAAGTGCGGATGATGATAGAGGGGTAGCGAGGTTAACTATGGTACCGACGATTCGCTTGACTTCGTGAATGATCGTCTCCTTTTTGCGTTTGGAACAATGCGAACCAAGCAGCTGACCGAGGACTGGCCCGTAGGTAAGTTCCATCCGAGACGAAGTATCTTCAGCCGAGTATTCCAGGAATCTTTGTAGCTGCTCGTCAGGGCTGCCATGCCTGCGGTCTGCTATGAAACGGCATACCGTTGCGGCGAAGATAAAGAGAGGTGCTGCCCGTTCTGTGAGGAGCTTGATGCAGGCGTCTCCAGGCCAGTCGGCTGGCAATTTACGACCCTCGGCAATTGAAGAATCCCATCTCCTTTTGATCAGATTTGCTTCGTGTTGCAAGAATGTTGATATGTCCTGTTCTATTACTTGAGCGGATATCTCTTGAAGAGCCAGGTCTTGATAGGTTCCCTGCACGTCATTGAAACCTAGACGAACCGCAAGATCAGGGCGGCTCGTTACAAATATTCTACTTCGTGGTTGCTTTATTTCTCCCGTGCGAGAAAAGAGGTTGATAATGAGATGGATATCAGCATCAGATTCGCATTCATCCAGCGCGTCGACGACAATAGTGATAGGCTTTTTATCCTGAGTCTCAATTGAACTTTGAGAGAGGGGCTCCAGGATAAGTCTTTCGAACTGAGCTCTGACGCCTTTGCTCGCGATAGTTGGATCATGAAGGACCGCTTTATAGATATAAGATTCGAGGACCGGCTGGCTTGCCGCAAGTTGACGCGCAATCGTTGGGACGAATTTGGATATTTTATCTTCCTTCAGTCCGCCACGTTTGAAGAAGAAGGACGCGCCTAACCTCCCAGCCTTGGATAGGGAGCGGGCAATTGTGCGTGAGATGGTGGATTTTCCAGTGCCCGCCATGCCGTTGAGCCAGAACACCGTTTTCGACTGATCAGTTCCGTCTTCGGCCCAATCCATGATCGTCCGCAGAATATCCTCACGGGTGTTCTCCAAACAGGTGGTATTATGCTCCTCGGCATGTGAGTCCCAAACTGCATCTCCAACATATGGCAATTGATCGATTGCAGCCCTTCGCTGGCTAGCCTCTGTTCTATCATCGATGTCAAGGATGATGCCTGCCGTGTCAATCTGAAGGACTTCCAATAGGGTCTTTGTCGTATTTTCGATGTTTCGGATAGCAGCTTCAGCCTTGTCCTTTCGTAGCGGCCATTTGAGGCTTGAACAATTGTCGGACAGCAGACTTTCAAGCTCGCGTAACTTCACCTTGCTGCTTCCCATAGCCTGGGCAAGCTTCTGAGAAGCTTCCAGTCTGCTGCCATTCTTTCCAGTGAGCAGATTGTGGATTTTCCCAGACTCGTAATGCAAGGTGATGATTGCCTGCAGAAGCCGGGCGCGAGCGTCGCTGGAATCTTTGACGTCTTGAGCATACTTGGAACACCACGAGATGACTTTGAGAGACAGGTCGACCACGGCAATAACGTTTGCAACGATGCCTAGACCTTCCAGTCCAGACATGGCTTCGATGCTGAAGTGCGGGGAATAGAATCAGGCTGCGGATGATAAATGAGAGTGTTGGTCCAATCTGCAGCCCCCCGCGTCTCTCACATGGTGTGTTGGACTCCATTGGTAGATCAGTGACGTGCATGGACAGACATCGAATTCGATACAAAGGACTCCGTTAACGTACCTAGTCAGTGTCGGATGCGTGTGTTCGTTTGAGGGAGTGTAAGAGATACGTTATCAACTAAGGAAATAAGTTTGAAAGGGTTCATCAAGAAATGAAATCGTGACCCGTGGACTGATGTATCGTGCCTGCTTCTCGACAAGAAAAACTTAGGACTCTCGATCCTAAGTTGCTAAAAGACTTAGGTACCTAGGTTATCATAATTTTAGTGAACTTCTTTTATTCTTCATCATCCATCATTTATCAAAGTTTCCAGTTTTCTTGTTCCCAGAGCACACTCATTCACAATCCTCATAACCCACGCATTTTGCGGTAGTTCCAGGGTTCAGGCAAGTTACCCTTTTCTATTCTTACCAAGTTTTACGGTGCCTGGGTAAGTGTTCAGGGATAAATATATTGATTTTATACTAATTTGTTAGTTAGCTTGCAACATCCTAGGTGTATGGATGGCTGCTACCATCAATCGCTAAAGCCTGGAAGATACTATGCGACCTCATCTGAAACTCCATATCGACACTACTCCACTCATCAATAGCGATTCTTTTACAACAACCTACCTCCAGCTACAGATTAAGCACAGCGGAACTGTGCCGCATAAACACCAAACATCGGAGACAACAACGGCAACTAAAAACGCCCTCGACCCAAATCTGCCTCGAGCTTTCCCCTAAAAAGCAAGATGCATCTCATAGCGCGCCACGAAGCCGATCAACCTGCGTTGTGAATGGTTGCAAATTTGCGGCTGAGGGACCCTTGCACATACCAGATAGAGGGGTAGAAAGAAAAGACGACACCACAGCCAGATATTAAATATTCTTTCAGACCTCGATTGTTAAAGTCCTGTGATGGACAGGGGAATGAAAGCAATAAATAGGATGCATTGCCAAGCGGGGTTCCCGTCTTGTCATTTCTTGTCCTTGTTCTTGTGTCTTCTGGTGTAAGTCGAGATGGCGTCTCCACAGCCTCAGAGCAATGTTGTACAAACGACGCCTCAGCCTTTGATGCATCAGAGGTCTGTCGCTAGGAAACCTGTTGGGAAACCGGTTGGAGCTCCAAGCCAGAGCATTTCGCTGCCTCATAGACCTGCTCCTCAACAGCAGCAGCATCCGCAAGCTGGGTATCCTCCTCACAATCCGCAGCAACAGCAACATGTTCAACAAGAGAGACCTCAATCATATCATCCTGGGCAGCAGGTTCAACCTGTCTATTACCAACAGAACCCACAGCAGATTCACCAAGCTCAGCCGATAGAACACCCAGGCCAGCCGATTCAGCACCAGCAAGCGCAACCTGCTCAGTATCCTCCCCAGCAGCAACAACACCAAAGCCAACATCATCCTCAACATCCTCAAACTCACCAACAACCAATTCAGTATCAGCAAACCTACCAACAAGCGCCGCAACAACAATATCAGCAACAGCAGCAGTTTCCACAGCAGCATGTCCAAGCGCAGCACCCTCAGCAGCAACACTTCAGCCCGACAAACCCATCACCAAACCCCGCTCCTCAAACGACTGCGCCAAACACTCACCAAACACAACCACAACAATCTCCCGCAAGCCCAGCTCCGCAAATCCATCGGTTTGACACTGCCAACAGCAACATCGGTTCATTTGTGGCCGATCACGGCAGACCCGGAAGCATCAGCGGTAGCAGCGCCGGTATCGCTACACCTGCTACCACAGTCGCTACACCAAGTGCTGCGGGCACTCCACGATGGGAGCCAAATGTCGTTCCTACCACGGCTCAGCTACCACCTGTGAACCAGCAAGCCCCGGCAGTTCAACATGTTCCGGCCCAGCAAAGTCCACCGTTTCAGCATGCTCCAGGCGCACAACAACCTCACCAGCAGCCTCACCCGGCTCAGTATGCCCCGGCAGCTCAACAAATCCCAACAGTTCAGCAGAATTATCCAGTTCAGCATACTCCAGCAATCCAGCCAACTCCAGCTGTCCAAGCAACTCCTACGGCAGACTTGAGACGCACATCTACTGGGCAACCTCAGCTGTGTAACCATTGTCGAAAGGGTAAGACGGTTGTTTGAGTGAACCATTATTGTCGCTAAGATTCCCAGGAATCCCACTGAACGTATCAGTCTACACCTGTCTCATCTGCAGCACAGCGCATATCACGACCAACTTCTGTGTGTGGTGCTTCACCTCCAATGCAGTCAACGCTTCTCACAACCACGATAAATCCTACTACGCCACTGAATCCGACCCGCGAGTTCAATCTTCCGTTCAAGATGCGACAACCCAAATGTGGACCATTCGGAAGAACGTCTCTGGCCGACTCTGGTACACTCATAATTCGACCGGCTTGAAGACACACCTGAAGCCCACGGCAGCGGCGCTGTTTGGATTCTCTGGATTGCCACCTGGCTGGGATGAGCGCAAGACACCTGATGGTCGAACATTTTTCTTCAACAAGAGATTGGGGACCAGTTCATGGGTGAAGCCTGCCAACTCTCTGCCTGACGGCTGGAGAGAATTGAGAACGCCAGACATGACGCCGTTTTATATCAACGAGCAACTTGGATTATCGACGTGGGATCGGCCGGGCCAGCAGCCACGACAGACGAAGCAAGGAAACAAGGTCATTGTGAGAAAAGCACGACCTGGTCAACCGAATCAGCCGCAAAATGTCGGGGATAGCATCCTCTCAGCGACGGTCAATGCAGCAAGGCTCACTGGTCAAGGTGTTGAGATGGCAAGTCGACAGGTCGGAAAGCTTGGCAAGAAGAAGAATTGGAGAAAGATGGGTCGCATGCTGAACACAGTCAACAGCTTCAGTGGTGTTGGCTCCGGAAGCGATGGCGAGTACGACGACAATTACAACGATGATGGGGACTTCGGATTTGGAGGTGACGACTCCGGCGGGTTCCAAGATCAGCAACAGGGACAGTTCCAGCAAAGCTTCGACTATCAGCAATCGTCTTTTTCACAGCCTGAGCAGTCATTCTCATTTGAGGATAACCAGCAGTCGATGTTCCAGCAACCCGCCTTTGAGCAACAGTCGACATTTGAGTACTCGGTACAGACTGAGCAGCCAGCTTTTGAACAGCCAGCTTTTGATCAACAGCCTGCATTTGGCCAGCAGCCCGAACAGTTCAGTGTTACGACTGAGGTTTCTTACACTATCAATGAGGGTCAGCCAGCCTTCGAGCAGGAGGTTCAGTACACTCAAACATACGAGCAACAACCCGGTTTTGAAGTCCAGCAACAGACTACCTTCGAAGCTACTTCAACCCAAGAGCCGATTTTGGCTCAGCAGACAACATCGTATGAGACAGTCATTACTTCTGAGCAGACCGTCGTTGAGCCTCCCATCCAGTTGACGGAACAGCCTGTATATCAGGTTACTTCGCAAGAGACCTATCCTACCCAGCCGTATGTCTACGATCCAACTCAAATGCCTCAGCAGCAGGTCACCATCTCGTACTCGGTACCCGACTATGCCGCCGAACCCGCACCACTGTTCACAGCCCATACCCAAGCGCAGCAACCCGTGTATCCGGTATTCTTTCAAAACAACCAGCCTGAGATCATCACGAGCGACGTTCCTCTGGTCGAAGTCCCAGGGACACAAGACAACACTACACTCATTTTCAGCGGCGGATACGGTAGTAACGACGTCTTGGCTGGTACTAGTCTAGCAGCTGAGAACAATGCGGCTCCTGCTCCCCAAGTCTCAACACCAACGCCACAAGATAGTATTGTGGTGGAGGTGACGGTTCAGTCGAGCCCGACGCCTGGATTTGAGGCAACTGCATCGCCAGCACCAGTCGTTGTGCAGGAATATGATGCCTCAGCAAAGCCAGCTTCTATTGTGACGGTCGATCCTGTTCAGCCTGTTGACTATGATGTTGGGGCAAGGTGTAACGCACTCATTTGATCGATAGTAGGCGTCTTTGGTTATTGAGATTTTGAGAACATGTGATAGTAGTTTGGGATATAAGCACTTGGATTATAGCAATACGTACAACGAAACGAGGAACGAGATATGAGTACACGGATAGTAGCACGCAATCAATGTAATTTCTAGTTCATCAATAATATATATCATAAGGCCACTCATTTGCTCCTCAAAGTGTCAAGCTATCCAAGTCGCAATCCTAATATCCAACCATAACATGGTCCAACCCATCCCTACTCAATAACTCAAGATGATATCTGGGATTCCTCGTCAGTCCCACCCCGTTTCAGAAACCCAATCAAATCCCCAAACTTCTTCACAGGCTTCTCCTCCTCCCCAATCTTAACCGGTCTATAAAACCACTGCCACGACAACCACAGCCCCCAGGTAAACAGCGTCGCCGGAACCGCAAACACCCAATACACCCAGAACTTCTCATTCACACTCCAGACTCCCGTATTGTCATCAACCTTGAAGAACGACATGCTGAACAACGCTGATATAAAAGTCGCTGGCAAGAATGTGAGTGTCACGAAAGCTACGGTTTTCATAGCTGCGCTGTCGGATTGAGTCGCCTGGCCGATCTTGACGGAGATGCGAGAATCGTACTGCGCTACTGAGTTGAATGCTAGTTGGATCTCGTTAAGAAGCCGTTCCTTGTTCGCGGAGGCTCTGCAGCGTAGACTTTGCAGGATGTGGATGTACCAGAGCAATCGTTCACCTACATGTCGAAACTTTGCTTTTGCAGGTCTACTCCCCCCAGCAGCTTCGGCCTCAAACGCACTATGCTGCTGTATGATCGCCGTGATAGTCTTCTCCGCAACTTCAAGCGTCTCCGAGACGTGAATAGCATGTCTGGCTGTATCATGCATAGCTCGATATTTTGGTTCCGGCTTCTGTGTAAGATCTGTTTTCTCAATTTTTCGAACGTGGTCACGAACTGCCCAGACCGAGTTATCTTGAAGAAGAGAGAGATCTTCGAATAGACGGGGAAAGAACCAGAAGGGGTCGCTGAGCGTGTCGTTATGTGAGTTTATGAGCAATGGGGCAGGGAATCTATCGCGTAGACGGAGTTGTTTGGGTGCTTCGAAGACAAGAAGGATTGTTTGTTGGGGATCTTTGATCCAGCGTGTTAGGATGTTGAATTTATGCCATTGATGGCCGTTTTTGTTCAATTGCTTGACGAGGAATCGTGACCACGTATCTGCCTCTGTTAGTACTCAGAGCATCAAGTTCGATGGATAGAAGGAAGCTGACTTAATGCAGTGATCATGCCGTTGTTATCGCGGAATGTCTCGCTTCCAAAATAGCCGTTTGATCGACGGCTGTAGCTTGACCACCAGAGCTCAGGCATGCAGAAGACATCGGTGAAGCGTTTCTTACAGGATGGGCAATCGCGTACTTTATCTGCATCCGCGAATCTGCACTCATGAGCATTATTCCTGACTTCAACGTGAGAATACTTACACGACTATAACGTGCGACTCACTCCACATCGCAGGTATCTCCCCGTCATAAAAGTCCCCCGGTCGGACGTCCTCACGAAGCCACTTCTCATTCCCTACACGCATCAGTAACACCCTCACACTCAATCTCAATTACTCACCTTTATCCCATATTATCACCCGAAAGTCAACGCAATTCTCATGTATTCTAGCCGGCATTCTGAAGGTAGCGTTACAATTGAAGAAGTGGAAGAATTAACCGCCGTGAGGAGCTGAGGTTCCATTTTCATACTGCGGCTGAACCAGGGTTGGGCGGCAAAGAGGCGGAGTGTGTGCATAACCTGCATGGTTCTATTGAAGCCTGCGAAAAATGAGTTGGTGGTGGTTTGTACAAAGTAGCACAGAGCTGAGCCTCATTCGCGAGAAAGTGACCAATTGTGTTTTTGGGCGTTGGGCAGATGCGCCCGGTTGTAGTGGTGGTCTCTGGGGTGCATGAGGTTCAGGCAGCATTTGTCGCTGGGCGTTTTTGTCGTGCGATTTGGCGCAGAGACAAGATGTCGCAGGCTGTTTGATCACGAGGGGAGGGTAAATCCATCAACATGAATGTGTCGCCGTGTTGTTGGTGTTGGAGGCCTGTTGATGCTGGTGCCTGCTCACAATGATACCCTGGAGCGCTTCGGATCAGATCATCTTTGCATGCTCTACACCCGCAGGTCGTAAGCCATCAAGAAAAGTGATAGAATTGACTGCATCCGTATTTATGGTGTGACGCTTAGGTATTTTTCACCCAATACGTTGAGGTTCGGAATACATCTCCAAAGCTTCAACAAATGCTGCTACTTTCGTCACCGCTTTACTGGACTTCGTATGCAACGTCACGTTTGTAGATGTAGTTTAAAACATCAGCTGCCCAAATTATATTCAGAATGGTCCCTATCATGTCAGGTAGCTTGCTCTTCCCTCATTTCCTTTGGGGTCGTCTCTGAAACGGCTTCTTATCTTAACGGCTGGGCTAGAGCAGGATGTCAGGTAACACTTGTAGCAAACCATTAGATAACAACGTGGTCTTGATGCGTCTTCATATTCCATCTGAATTAGAGCTTGTAATAAATTACAGTGATTTGTCTCGCAAGAGTCTGGTCACAGAACCAGAGTGAGTTACGCAGTAGCCAAGAAGAAACGGAGGGAGGAGAAACATATGGCTACAAGCACAGCGAATGCAGGGTAGCCATACTTAGAGACACTACACTATTACTTTCAGTCAGAAATCCCATACTGGAAGTACTTTTCTTCGGGTTTATTGCCACATGAACCTCTTCTGCGGTTGCTTTGAGCTCCGTTTCTGATACAAAAGTCCTCCAGGTACACTACGTAAACTGTCAGCCTGAGAAGAGGGACAGCAAGGGAAAGTGAGGAATTGTTAGAGCTTTTTCTTATTGAAACAAAAATTTTTCATTGTTTCATAGATACAAGGCTCAGTATTGTGATATCGAAGACAACATCTAATGTGACAATCTCAAGAGCCAACCACTGAGCATAGACCAAAGGGAAACTACAGTATTCGACCGGAGAAGCGACCATTTATCATCTCCATTGAGCACATGGATACACGGATGTCTCATATAGTTCTCATTTCAAGTAGCCGTAAGCTCGAACACGATCGACTGTGCGGTACTGATCAAAGTCGATGACGATGCCCCGGGAGGCTCTCCAAACACTTCGACTCCTACCGCCCGTACACTATCATATATACTGACATTCAAGTGAACTGCAGATTGAAACTCAGACAGATACTATAGCAAGTCGTGGATATGCTCTTCAAGCTTCCCAGCCTGCGCAACATCGCTAAGGCTGCCGCCTACCACATTAACACACAGAGTCAACGTCGCAGAAACCCGTCTTGCCATTTCTTCCAAGCACCAAAACGTTTGCGACAGATTATTCATCGCTCACCTCTCGGAAGAACTACCAGTATCGTGAAACACGGGTAAAGGATCGGCACAATGCAGCATTCTCTAGCGACCGCGGATCATCGCGCAGCCCGTTCCACCAAGCAAATTTAGGTCAGCTTTACCGAGTGCCCGGGTCTGACATGGCCAGGACATACCTAATTTAGTGATCTGGTAGGTCTAGATTCTGTGCTGTGAGGGATCAGCATAGGTCGATGTGGTCTAGAACGAGAGGGAGTTGATGAGGAGAGGACGATGGGGCACGCCGATCAACAGCAAGAACGTAAGGGCTACGAACGGACTTTCAGGTACGAATAGCTTCACTCATTATAGCGGTAAGATAAAAACATCCTCGTTGAAGAACATCGGTCGGTCGGTCGATGCTTTCACAGCTCTTCAGTGGAAATGACACAAAACTCCAGCATCATCGCATCGCCAGTCTGATCTAGTCTAGTACGTTACATAGCAACGGCCAAATTACATACTAGATACATCAATGATGATCCCAAATAATAGTCATCGTCTATCTAGAATCTCCCATTCAGCACCTCAAAATGGCATCATCGAAACTGTGCCTCCAACAGTCGTGATCATACAAAATGTACAGCCACGCTCGCCACAACAAAATCCCCAACTGCCAAGCCAATCTCATCTCTCCCTCCGAACGACTCAAAACCCTCGGAGCCCATCCGTTACAGATGCGAGTAAAAACGGGAGAGCAACCATGCCTCATCATGCAACAGAAAGTGGCAAACCTATCAAAAACCGATCTTTCCCACATCGACTTTTTGACATTTCCCCTCTCTGATCATCATCAACTGTTGGAGACACTTTACACTGTAGACCTCGGCATGGAACATACTTTCTCGCTGGGACAAGATCGACTTCACAAGATCAACGACGTCATTTAACGAGCATGGGATTCTTTTGACAGAAAAACCTGAATCGTAATGAAACGTCGACTTTTGCTGATGCACAAAAGTGAATCGGGGGTTTTGATGGGATTTGCACGTGGCATGACTGTGTGCGTGACCTCATGTGGAGATCATCTGCCAGAGAGGGCATGATGCGAACGCCCTTAGCTGTGCAGACGATGAAGCACTGTAACGTTGTAAAACATGACGCGAGTCAAATGCAACTAATTATCTGTCAGTTACGCGATAAGTGCGCTGAGCGCGGTACTCGTTAGCTGACCATCACATTCACATCAAGAGACACAGACAATGCAGGTATTGTTAAGTTATGGTATTTCTGCCATTCAGTGTGGGTGCTACCTCTTATCGGTCTCACCACCAGTCCCGCGTTCAAATCAACTCTCCTTTATCCCACAAGGAGATTGCCCGTAAAAGCCAAGTCCCGCTCTAAACCACGTTATCTTGACTACCAGCCAAGTGATCCAACATGGGGGGGGG